>VWZF01001121.1:1168576-1249434 GCA_013396755.1 Sclerurus mexicanus
CCCTGCCGGCCCGCGGAGGCTCCGCGGCCGCCCGGTCACCCCCGCCGCCTGGAGCGGGGAGGGAGAGACGGGCAGGAAAATCACGGAGTGATACGGCCCTTTGGGAGGGCACTGGCAAATAAGCAAATTAAACAGAAAGAGAGCAGCATGTTGTCATAGCAACAGTGCAATTAAATTACTTTACTGTCAGCCATCATATAATTTTCCTGTTTAGAAGCTCATGGGACGTAACTTCCATTTGGAGTCAAAGTTGAGCGAGCGGCGTAGGTAGGCAGCGCCGGAGCCCCCGGACGCCCGCGAGTCCCTTGTTTACCTTCTGGCTGCGGCTTTCAAAGCTAGGAAGTGGGACCGACGTAAGTTTGGCCACCCGGTGTTTACATCTGCCTTGGTATTTTTTCCTTTCCCTGATGCTTTTCCTTTCCCAGACACTCGTGTAAAACTGCATGTTTTCACTGAGCACCTTGAGTGATGGTGTGTATTGACAGGCTTCTATACAGAAAAGTTCTGTGTGTTTTATTTTTAGTAATGGCTGCTGTGTTTATAAAAAGACCCGAAGAACTTTCAGTTTTGATTTTTACCCGTTTGTAACAGATAAAATAAAGTCCATCATTTTTCTTTTCCGGAATTGTTGCTCTATTTTTCCCTGTAGATAGATGGTTTATTCTATTGTTAACTGTAGGGTTTTTTGCCTTTCATTTGCAGTATTGACTGTGACTGCATGACTTCAGGGAACTGCTGAGGTTATGTTTTAGGTACAGGGAATCATTTTGTTCTTGTTCAGTGTTTGTGCAGGAAGTTTCATCCTTTTAAAATCTGTTATTAACTCTTTCTAGTTTTTGTCCTACTACTGTTCACATTTCCAGACCTAAATCCTGGCAGTTTGACTGTATGTAGAATCCAAGGGAGCCTGTCTCCTGCTTCTGAAGTAGGATTGTTGGGCTCCTGTCTCCTTCTCTTGAGTTGGGCACATGCCCAACTTCACTGAGCTTCTGGAGGGCTCAATTCATCCCAAGTACTATCGCTCACGGGTGTCCCCCCCAAGGGCCTGCTGATACAGTACCCTCAGCACCTCATCCCACCTCTCCCAGGTCACGGCTGAGCATCACAGCAATCTTTCTCGCTCTGTTTTCTGCCATGTTTGAAACGCAGTTCAGCTAATGTTAGCATCTTCTCTGTTTACATATGTTTTTAAAGGGCTCTATTCCTCTGGCACTTGTTTCCCTGTATCTTGGCCCTGGTCCCAAAACTACTGTGTGTTGCTTTCCCTCCTCCTTTCTCCTGCCCTTGCTGGTTTTGAAGTTCTGCTGTAATTTCTGAGTTTGATGCAACAGAGTCCATAGTCAGATTGGATGTTTGTCTGCCTCAGCCTTTCGCCAGAGTGACTTTAATCGTGGTGCTGTTGTATTGGCCCCAAATGTGAAACAGCTGAAATTAATCTGAATCAACTGCTGTTAAGTCATTCTTATTTTTTTTTTTACATTCACATGCTTATTAAAGTGATATAGTCGGATACAATCAATGATTTGATACACCTATTCATCATTAAAAGGACACTTTGGGATTTCCTGTGTAGGGTTTCACGTTCATGCAGAACTGAGGTGTATCTGGATTATCATCTTATTCCATTGACTGAAATTTCTTCCCGTGTACTGACTTTAGATTATTTTACTCAACAGTTGTGGGTGAGTGTTTATGAATCTGTCGTGTTTAATATAGATGGCAAATGGCTAAGTGACCAGTTAGGGAAAAGCTGTCAAAACATTATGCAGGACCTCTTTTGAGCTAACTTTTCTCTCTGTTTCTTTCTCCCTCTCCTTTGGATTCACTCTCACAGAAGTTGCTGTCTAAATGGGTCCAGTCATGCCTCCCAGTAAGAAGCCAGAGGGCTCAGGAATTAGCGTTCCCAGTGGATTGAGCCAACGTTACCAAGATAGTGATTTATCAAAGGCACTTCATGATGACGAGGACCTAGATTTCTCTTTGCCTGCCATCAGATTAGATAAAGGGGCCATGGAAGATGAAGAACTAACTAACTTGAACTGGTTACACGAGAGTAAGAACTTGCTGAAAAGCTTTGGGGACTCGGTGTTAAGGAGTGTTAGCCCTGTTCAGGACATCGGTGATGACACGCCACCATCTCCTGCTCACTCTGACATGCCCTACGATGCCAAGCAGAACCCCAACTGCAAACCTCCTTATTCCTTTAGCTGCCTCATATTTATGGCCATTGAGGACTCGCCAACCAAAAGACTGCCTGTAAAGGATATATACAACTGGATCTTGGAACACTTTCCATATTTTGCAAATGCACCCACTGGATGGAAAAATTCTGTGAGACATAATCTGTCCTTGAATAAGTGTTTTAAGAAAGTGGACAAAGACAGAAGTCAGGTAAGTTTGGAACTATGGAAACCTGTCTGGCTCTGAAAATATTCACCTGCTAATCCCAGAATGTGTCCTTAACAGTGAAATACAAAACGTTCAACCCTGTCCCTGGTAACGTAGTTCATTAAATTCAGAGAGCCAACATTTCTTTAGCATTGCTCATTCTAATTTTATTAAATTCATTGTCTAGACATCTGTAAGAAAGCACTCGGGGGGGTGTGTGTGTTTTTTCTTTTCCCCCCAGCTGGTGTCTTCATGCATAGTGGTTAAATATTGTTTTTAGTTATCATGCTGTGGTAATGGTTTCCAGCTATACTAGATGAATGTAATCATGTTATAAATAGGCTGCTTGCTGTTCTTGGCTCATACAAATGTATAGTGAAAGGGTATGCCTTATGTAAGAGTCCATCACTTTTTCCCTGGTCTTGTAATCTGAAAAAAATTTTCTTTCTCTTACACCAACAGAAGCAGTTCTGAATTTTGGTGATGAAGCTTTGTTCCATTTCAAGCAGGTTTTAGAAAAACTCTTCAAAGAGATGAGACAGGTCTGGCATCAAAGGTGAAAGTTACCATTCACCAAAATTTCAGTTGTTGTCTCCCTGGGCTCACATAGCTTCTGCAACTGGTGCAGTGCAGAAGCCTGGGGAGCACATCTTTGCTTTCTGATCTTAGTTGTTGTCCCCTGGTTTCATCGCTGATTCCTCAGTGGCGTCTGCAGGAAGAGGCTGTGTGTGAGGGAATGGGGAAGCAGGCGGAGCAGTGGAGGCAGCCCTTTGCACAGCCTTCTACTGGGTCAGTCTGCCTGGGAGCAGATATCAGTTCTGAAGGGGACTGTCTCAAGAAGTAGTGGTCTGGATGAACCCCTGGCAAAATATCAACTTGCAGATTAATTTCGGAGGCCTTCCCACAGGTTAGGGTGGGTCAGATCACGTCACTGTCTCTAAAATTGGCTGAAGATCAAACAGTGGACACTTTCCCCTGGCAGAAACAAAAGATGCACTCAGCTTTTGTATTTCAGTGAGGTAAATGCTGTGATTGTCTTATAACTGGTTACCCTGAAACTCGACTTCTGTTGGTGGTGCTGTTCTCCCTATTTTGTGTGCTATTTGACTTTAAAAGCTGTGCAATAGGAGCTCAAGTAGCTCTAGAGAAAGAGTCATACACTACCCTAAACTAGCAACTTTTTATTTTAGATTACTTAACTTTCTCTTCCCTGGAGTTTCCCTTTTTTAAAGGATTCACGCTTCTATTTTTAAAATATTATTATTTAGAATCCACTGTCTCCATATTGCTGATCACACACTGTGTGTTTGTATTTTTAACAATTCATTGCTGTGAAAGATTGTGTGTGAGATTAAAAAAAACTGTTTCTGAACTGAATCTTGATTTGTGTAAACCAGTCTTAAATTTAACAAACTCCACACCAGAATTTCATGATCCTGTCCCAGACTGTAAGAAATCTTCACACAAGACGTTTAAAAACCCCCAAAATACTGTAACTTGCAAGGCATGTGTTTAACACTGCCATTTGTGTTTTGTTCAATCCCTCTTCCTCTGTTTACAAGTTGACTATTCAGATTTCAGCTTCCTTCCTATGAGGAACTTGTCTTCATGTCTATCTGTCAAATATCCGGCAGTGCACTGAGCTCGTATGAACAATAACACAACGTGCTGCTTCTCCACAGGGAAGTGGCACAGCTCAATGCATGACTAGTCATCTACGTCTCAAATTCATGATTAGAGCCATGGTTACATAGACAACAAGGTGTGGTGGGAGGCCTTGCCTGTATGAATAACAAGGTGGGGTTTTATTCATTCCTGGAAAATCCCAGATTATGAGAAAGAATTTCTTCCACTTCCTGGAGATGCTAATAACTGCAGGTAGCTAGCATTAAGGTGAATGAGATGGGAATCTTAAAATGTAAAATGCACCATGGAAGGTAATTTAAGTCCCCTGCTGGGTTTTTCCTCACGTCTTGGCCAAGAGATGTGGCAGACAGAGTCCTGAGTGCAGAATTGGCCCTCAGTCAGGGCTGCTGAATCAGGTGCTTGACAGCTAATTGTGGACTTGGAAAGCAGTAAATGTCAACTGATGGCTTTGAAAATATCTTCGTGTGTGCATGCACACTTTGGGTTGATTCGAGTACCTTGCAGCAAATATCTCTGCTGATCAGAAGTAAGGTGTCCATTTAAAGGATTCTCTGGTTTTGGTCTGGGGCTTGGAGCAGGTGAAAGGGGGGTTTTCATCTATAAGGAATGATTTTATGCCGTTTCTTGTCCTTTGCAGCCTGATTCTGCAAATTACAGGTTTGGAGTCTGCCTGTTTTACTGTTTTTAGGTGAAGGAAAAAAAAGCAGCGTTTAAGAAATGGCATGTTGTGAAATGCTGACAAGATGGGTTCTGAAATGTGTACAGTATGGGGGGAAGGAGTTAATCGGTGCTGGGAACTGCAGGCATTTGCTGGTTGATGTGCATTGACACTTTGTGAAAAGCTAGAAGCTTTTTCTCTCATAGTTGTGCTTTCCCGTGTTTGTTTGTGTAGCCTTTCAGTAATCATTTTTCTAAAAAAGTTCCGCTGAACACTTAATTCTTTTTTGAATTCCCTCTACATAGTAGTTTTCTCAATCTTGGGTTCCACTAGTTTATATTCATGGTGCTAAATATGCATCTGATAGTCTGCAGCTTTTTCTGCCTGTGTACAGATGCTTGAATTTCCTGATGTGAGCTCATTGTAACAGAGAGGAGAAAAAAAAAGGCTGCATCTCTTCAGTTTTTGACTTGCCCTGTCCTGGTGCTTTTAGGTGTGCTAGGACAAGACATTTTTCTGCTTGGATTTGTTTTTGCACTACTGCTATTATACTTGAGCTGCAGTGCAATCAGGCTTACCTGGTAAGTCGACAGTGTGGCTATTCGTGTAACTTTGCCATGAGGTTGATCTGGATCGAGACAGAGAACTGGGCTGAAGAAGGGAAAATGCTGAGCCCTTAATTGTACAAACCTCTTTGCATTGAGCTCAGCAGTTTAATAGTAGTTGGCCAGAGTATGAAGTATCACATGATAGGGAGTAGATGAGGAGTTCCCTGGCTTTGTTTATACTGGCAGACCTGTGAATTCACTTATTCAGATTAATCCTATTGTGAACATACAGATCTAAATGTCCTCTAGTGTATGTCCCATTTAGTACAGCCCGTTAGTCCATGACTTCCCTGACTTCCCTACCATCTGGTCCTTGGCTATAGAGAGGAATTTTTCTTGTATATGTGTCTCCATAGCAACGAGTTTGCAGTTGATATGGAAAGTAAGCAGTTGCCCTAGCAACGGAGTTACTGATGTGGCAGCTTCTCTGCTTGCAGGGAAAGGGCTAAGCTAGTTCAGACCCATTATGTAGGTTTGCTGTGATTATAGCTGCGCCCACTAGTGCTGCTTGAGCTAAGGGGCTGCTGAAAAATTTTGTTACAAGCCCTACTTTTTCTCCTTTGAAGATGTGGTTTATCCGTGTAGGGATTCCTGCTTTGAACAAAGACTGGTAGGATTGTCTTTTCAGAGTGTGCATTAAGTCTGTGCCTTTTATGAATGCAGACTTCCTCAGTCATCGTTACCAGATGAGGGGAAATGATGTTTGACCTCATTGGCTTCACTGCAATATTTTTGTCTCAGCGAACAGCCTGCAGTTATAAATGCTGGAGCTCTTGTCCCCATGCTCTTCTCTGCTATTCTGCTATCTTTTCCCCAGTTGGTGCTTTTTTGAGCATCCATTCTATCAAGAGGGCTCCTCTTTGTGTCTGCTCTGTGTTGTCTGAGATAGGGAAACACACACATGCTCCCAGCTGTGTGCATGCAAAAGAAATTTGAGCATCTCAAAGATTTGTTTGGCAGTTGTGCTGAGGGAAGTCTTAATAAAAATGTAATGAGGGTAAAGGATATGTTTATAGGGATGGAAGAAGAAAATTCTCCTTGCTTGATGTGGAAGTTATTCTTAGAAGTACGTGGTCCATAACTGGGTCATGAAGATCGGGCCAAGCTCCTCCTCTGTCTGGAGCAGGCTCTGAGATCTGAGGACTCATGAGTGGTCCTTGAGCTCTTTGAGAGCTGATGTCCAACTTGTCCTCATCTAATGCACTGACTCTCATAAGTGCTCTGTCAGGGCATCTCCCAGGGGTCGTCAGAGACCCTTTGGACACAGGAGACTGAAATTTCAGGAGTGCCTCCTGTGAATGTCTTTCCTCTGATTTGATAATGTCTGGGCTTTTGGCAGGTAAAACGCTGCAGAAAGATAAGTGTTAGTTGGAGTGAGGGGAACAGGAACCTGCTTGTTCTTTGTTAGAATCTCCTAATCCAATCTGCATATGCACAAAAGTGAGGGATATGGGACCCTGTCCTCCCTCTTTTAATGCTGTTATTTAAGAAGATTCCCTGTGAAAGTTCAGTGGCGTTCTCAGGATAGAAATGTCTCCTCTGTTTTAATGTTGTTGTCACCCAGACTGACCCAAATAACAGAAGTGTCAGAATTTCACTGACACTTAATTTCAATGACATAACATCTGGTGGAGCCAAAGTGAAAAAAAACCCCAACCAATCAAACTCAAAGAAACAACCCCCTAGATTCATGTTAAAGGGTTCAGAGAATATTGAATCCATTAATAAAAATAATGTCCTAAATAAACTGATGCAACTGTTAATTTCACAAATTATTAAAAGGATATATTTTGACTTTAAGATGAAATTTGTCTAGTCTTAAATTGAAATCCATATTCTTATATCTCTGTCATACCAAAAAGTTCTCCAATATCAGAAATTTTCTCCTCAGATTGGTATGTGGAGAAATGAGGGTCATCTCTTTCTAGGACAATTATAAAAGTCTCTAGAACCTGTGTACTGTAAATGGAGTTTCCAGGTATCAGACAATTTATGGAGAGCTTTTCTTGAACCCTTTCAATTTTGTTTTTGAATTGCAAACGCCAGAAATTATGCAGAATACTTAAATAATAGATTTCCTAAAGCTGTGCATGGAGGTAACATGCTTCCATTTCACTGGCTTCCAGCTGCTTGACTTTACATCAGAGCTAACTCTTTGCAGTGGAGTCTGCTTGTATTAACTGTTACAGAGCTTTACAAAGCACAATCAGTTCTTTTTCAAACAAGGATGAGGAGCTGGCAATATCTGTGGAGTCCTCTGAACCTTATATCTAAGGTATTTTATGTTATCTTGCTCTTGGTTAAGATAGCTGGTGGGCAGGCGCCCTGCTGGGTAAGTGGGGTGTTGGTTGCACAGTGACAGGCCATTGACCCACCAGAGGAGATTGGCTAGTGGAGTAACGGGGCCCTGTCTGCTCTTCACTGACAGCAAAGATGATGCAAAATGTGTTAAGCAGCGCTGAAAGAGCTTGGTAAAGCAGGAGCTGCTCTTTAGCCATTGGCCTTGGGCTGTGGTGTGGTTGATGAGTCCACTTTTTAGCTGTGGTTGCACTCCCTTGCTCCTCTCTGTTTGCTCCAACACCTTTCTGGTGCACAAACTCTTGTGTTTCTGCAACAAACTGTGGATCTTGTCAGAGATCTGATCTGGCTGGATTTTTCTCTTTCCCTCTTCTTTTATTTCTTGTGTTGCTTTTCAGACCAATTCCCAAATTCAGGTTACAGCACAGTCCAAGTAACAGTTGTGCTGACGCAACAGGGGGAATAAAGATGATGGGGAAGCTGGGGAATATCTCCAATTGGGATTGCTAAGAAGGCAAGCCATTCCTGACAGAAGAAGGGCTGGCAGCTGCTGGATGCATGACTGCCTGGTGGATTAATGGATGTGGTCCCTACCACACAGTAAAGGTTAAGATGAAATGGGAATGGAAGTTTAAATAAAATGGGAGACTTTCTTCTATGGAGATGTTTCTTTTGGTTTTCCCTTAGGAGCAGGACTGTCCTGTTTGCAGTTTAAGTTGCCTGTGCTAGTGGCTCTTCATGATGTTCTACAGCTGATTTAAAGTGATCAAAGTCTGGGCTGCTACAGTCATGTGTGATCCCCACCCAACCTGGCTGCCTGTTCCCTTTGCTGGAAGATGGAACTGATCTGAGGCTGTATGGCCAGCCCGTCTTCAGCTCATGCTGGCACGTGTGTCACCATGCAATGAGCAGGCTGAAAACTGTGTAATTTTTGTTTGGGTTATTTTTCAGTGGGCTAGTTTAGCTGGATTCATTTTCAGCTCCCTGTTTAGTTCATGGTTACTGTGGTCAGAGGAGCACCAGTGTCAGCACAGGCCGTGGGCTCAGCTCTGTTTAATCTGGCATGAAGCTGTGCCTGCGGCTTCCAGCCAGCTCAGAGCTGACCTGGTGACAGCAGGAGAAGATGGGGAAGGGAAGGGGTGGAGGGTGCTCTTAGCTCTGAGAGCACAGGCTGCACTTAAATCACTGGGACTGCTTGTGTGTTCAGTCAGATACATGCTTGGTACTGGATCGGGTTCACAGAACATTGGTGAAATGGTCCTATGAAAGTTGCACTGAGATATGTGCGCACACACGTGTATATTTTCTCAAGGTTTGTTCCTTTCTGTTGCCCAAGGTTCTTAATATTGCTAGTAGAGTTGGCTCTGCATGGAGCTGTGCTGTGTATCCTCTGAAAAGCTACTACAGAAGAGGAAAGGATGTCTATAAAATCAATTGTCAGGCTTGTTCATGCTTCTGTTGTTATGTCCTCATCACCTCCTAGGTTTCTTCTTAATTGTCAGAGAGCTGATGAACTGCTGTTGTCACTGCCAGCAAAGGAAGCACAGATCCTGGAACTGCACTAGGGTTTGAACACAGGAGGCCTTGGTGATGAGGGGCTGAAGGATGTGGGTACAAAGGAACACTTTTACATGTCCATTAGTGAATGTGGCAAGACATGCCCCCAAGCACCAGGCCCATGATGGTGGCTGTGCTAACTCCAGTTTTAGCTGAACATCAAAGATGAACTGGACTTACTGGTCTGGCTGGTGTGATGGAGTGTATGCTCTTCTGTCTTGCACTTCACTTGCATAACATCAAATGATCCATTTTAATTACTAAATAGATGTCCCTTAAACTTCCTCCTTCATTTCCTAAAAGGGAAGCAAAGTGTTTTACCTTGTCTGAAGCCCTGTAGATTTTGCTGTGTGGCTTCCTTTCCTGGGTGAAGACCTTGTGAAAAAAACATTTAAAAGTCTTGTTCATAATTGAGCAGCTGAAAATAATTGAGGAGTTGAGAATGCTCTTTAGGCAGCCTGAAGTAGCCTTTGAGTTGCTGGAGAAACTTCCTTTCTTTGCTCTGGATTCAGGCAGTTTCTGTGTCCTGCTCGCTGAGCCAGGTGGCTGAAACCTTGATTCAGTCCTGTGGCATCTCTGCCTTTCTTGTAAAGTCATTCAGATGACTGGCCCTGTGTGGTCTAGGCAGCAGTGTCCAGGCTGCTCATACCTGCACCTGCTCCTTCTGTGTTATTTCCAGCTAATTGCTGTATCTTCATCATAAATCTGGTTAAAACAAATGGATGTTATAGAGTAGCAGGCCAAAATCCTTATGAAGAAGGGACCCAGCGTGACTGGTTTTAATTTAGTTGGTTGTTACTTGTATGTTGGTTGGTGGTGGGTTAGCATATGAAAGTAATTGACTGCTGTCACTTCAAGATTGGGCAGACTGTTGCTAGATGAGGTCACGGTGCAGATACTGTATATAACTATAACAAAGCTCAATGTCATGAAGTTCAGCAAGTCCAAGTGCAAGATGCTGCATTGGGGTTGGGGCAATCCCAGGCATAAGTACGGACTGGGAGATGAAGTCACTGAGAGTAGCTCCGTTGAGAAGGACTTGGGGGTTCTCGTGGATGAAAAGCTGGACATGGCCCAGCAATGTGCACTTGCAGCCCAGACAGCCAAACTGTATCCTGGGCTGCGTCACAAGCAGTGTGGCCAGCAGATTGAGGGAGGAGATTCTGCCCTTCTACTCTGCTCTGGTGAGACCCCACCTGGAGTGCTGCATCCAGCTCTGGGACCCCTGACATAGGAAGGACATGGACCTGTTGGAGAGGGTTCAGAGGAGGGCCCCAACGTTCAGAGGGCAGGAGCGCCTCTTGTGAAGACAGACTGAGAGAGCTGTGGCTGTTCAGCCTGGAGAAGAGAAGGCTTCTCATTGCAGCCTTCCAGTACTTGAGGGAGGATTACAGGAAAGAGGGATAGTGACTTTATATACAAGCAGAAAGTGACAGGACAATGGTGAATAATTTTAAACTAAGAGAAGAGGTTAAGATAGATGTTTGGAAGAAATTCTTTATTGTGAGAGTGGTGAGGTACTAGAACAGGTTGCCCAGAGAACTGTGGGTGCCACATCCGTGGAAGTTTTCAAGGCCACGTTAGGTGGGGCCCTGAGCATCCCTTCCCATGGTGGATTGGTTGGAGCTAGATGATACTTTGAGGTCTCTTCCAACCCAAACTTTTCTATGATTTTATGCAGTTAGTCTTGTGAACACAGATTTTCTTTAAAAAAAGCCCCATGTGACAGCCTCTCATTAAGTTTTGCTTTGTAAGTATATTGGGAAAGACATGCTGCATGCTTATATCTATTTTTAAGCTAATAAAGCTTTATATCATAAAGTATTTGCTTTTATCTTTAGGTTCATAATTTGGTATTTTCAACCAGTACAATTGAAGTCGCCTGTCTTCTAGGTAAAGGAAGATACTGAAGAAGGTTCGCTTTTATGAGATATCTAAGAATCTTGCTGGGTTTCTGGTACTTCTAGTTTAAGTCTGTTTGTTTCTAGGTAGTTTAGGAACAGTGAAGTTTTGCTTTCTTCAGTAGTAGCAACTGCTTTGTTAATGATTCAGTATTTAAGTTTTGGTCTCAAGGTAAAACTTTAGTTTAGCTTCCTAACATCTGCCATTAGCCTAGTTCCTGGTTAGTTTCAGTCCCTTTTCCAACCATTCCCCACCTGCTCCAGTGTCTCAGAACTGGCCAAAAGCAGGGTACCTTCTCAGCTCCAGAGCTGGGAAATTATTATGGGTGGGCTGGGGAAGAGAGGAGTTGCCAAATTTGATTGTCTGGCAATGCTTCGCTCACAAGCAGCAGAGAAACACAGGTGGCTGGTTCAGGTGCACTTATGAGTCCCTGACCTTGACACTTGATCTCTGACATCCTTAAAAGTAAAGTGGATCCTGTATGTGTGCTTGGATGTTTTATCAGTCTTGGAGCTTAGTTTTCCTGGCTTAATTCCTGTCTTTTCTCTGGCTTGGGAGAATTCAAGCACAGAAGTAATACCATATTCCTTCTCTAATTGTGGAAACAAAGTTGGCCCTTCTGAAGGGGCAGACACGTTGCTGTTGGACAGTGACCCTGTGGATGATTTCAGCAGTCTGGCTGGTCTGGGACTAACTGGCCTCATTGCTGGAGGCAAGGAGGACCTTCCTCTGTTGTTCTGCTTTTGTCAAGAGCTTCCTGAGGTATTTTCCTTTTGAGCAAAATTAGCATCCAGAACTGAAGTTCAAAATGATTTCACCTTTAATTTTATAAGGGAGTGCAGAATGCCTTGGCTCTGCCATACTATCATGTCCATGATTCCTCTTAGCCTGCAACCTTCAGATCTTACTGATCGAATGACTGGAGCTACTGAGATGCCTGGTAGTTGAGATAGTGCACCCACACACGCTCATCATCATGGCCATTTCTGGCCATTTACTGCAGTGGCAATAAAGCAGTAGTTATCTTTTCTTGAAAATAAGCACATTTATAACAGTCTGGATGCTGGCAAGGTTTGTCTACTTGCTGGCAACAAAACTGGCTTCTGACGAGTCCTAAGTTTCATGTAGTTGTCAGTGGTGTCAAACTCACCAGTGATAAAGGTCATATAAGATGAGCTTCAGGAGAGAGAAAGAAAGGGAGCGACCTTCATGTTTTGGCATATAACTTTTTTTCCTCTTAAATTTTTGGTAGGTCCTTATTAGCCCTTCTTAGCCTGAAGAAGTCTTGTTTTTGTTTGGTTGTATTTTTACTGTTCTCCCACCAGTTTGTGGTTTGTGCTATTCTCCTGACTTAAGAGGAGATGCTTTTGATTCGCTCTTGAATAAACAACAGCAGAATTGGGACTGGGGACTGTGTAAAGCAGCACTTGTGGCCATAAATGACGCCTCTGAATCTTACTCAGATATCCATTATAATAATTCTGGAGACAGAATGTTTTAATTCTTCTTTTTTTTCTTTAAATTAATTTGTTTCAGTTTAGTTCTTCAAATTTCATTCTGGGTTTTATGGAAAAATTGTCCTGAGGACTGGTGTAGGAATTTGTGTGAGGACTCATTCCAAGGATCTTAAATGTGAGTGGGTTTTTCCTGTTGCAGTAGAAAAGAAATCAAATTGCTGCCTTTAGCCAGTGACTTAAGATACCAAAACACTATCTATGTCATGCTGAATTGCTATATTTCATTGCAGCAGTGAACAGTAGCAATTTACCACTAGTTGAGAAGTCTCAGGATTTTGAAGCACTGGTATAAGTTGCTGAAAGACAAGTGTTGGTAAGCAGAGGAGTGAATGGGCTTCTGTACGGGGAAGTCTCAATGGCATGGAGAATTTTCTGTGGCAGTACATGGAGCAGAAACTTATTGATGGGATTTTGCATAAGAGAATCTAGTTGAATGCTGAATTCACACTCATTCAAGCTTTGAGCAGAAAATTAGGCTGTGCTCCAGAGCTATGTTTATGACATCCCATGGCTGCCTACCGTGGGAGGATACTCACTGAGATGAAACAACTATTATAAATGTTTTTCTGAGTTTACAGTTGAAAAAAAATGCCTACAGTGCAACTTGCAAGGGGCTGTGGAGGTTAATGCAAGACTAGGGTTAGGTGCTGGGATAGCTCAAGCTTTCACTTAAATATTTTTCTTTTCCTCACCTTTCAGGGTGGGGAGTGTGAACACCTCTTGTAGAGGTTCTGTGTGCTTCAGTAAAAATAGGGAAACTATTAATGAAATATTCTGGTTTTAGATTAGGAGGAGGGATGGTAAACATCACTATTAAGTGATAAAGAATGTAATAAATGTAGCAGTTTTGTAATTAGATGTTTTCCTTAAACAGTTGGAGACAACTAAATAGAGCTTGAAAGGTTCATCTTTAGGAATAAAGTCTTTGCCATGCAGGAAAAGCTGTATTTGAAGGATTCTCGTCAGTACCACTGTTTTGCAGTGCCTGGCTGCATGCAGCCATCTCCAGTCCCAGAATAACACGGAATCACTGCACTTCCGGAGCTCATCGGTGCTCCTGGGAGCACTTTGAAGGCTTTTGGAGAGCAGTGTTTGACAGCTTTAAGAACTGCCTGCTGCTAGCTCATACAGAACTACAATTACACTTAGGCTTTGGGAGAATACCCTGGGCCAAAAGGTATTCAGTTCTGCAGGAATCCCCTTCAAAGGTAATATTTATTTATAAATTTAACTGGAAATAATGATACGATTCTTACATAATTCCACCCTTCCTTAAGTGCCTGAGGACTAAGGGGCTGTAGATGAATAGAATCATAGAATCACAGAATATCCTGAGTTAGAAGGAACCCACAAATATCACTGAGTCCAACTCTTGGCCCTCCTCAGAGCCACCCCCAAGAGTCACACCATGTGCCTAAGGGCATTGTCCAAACACTTCTTGAACTCTGTCAGCCTTGGTGCTGTGACCACTGCCCTGGGGAGCCTGTTCCAGTGCCCAACCATGCTCTGGGTGAAAAACCTTGTCCTCATGTAATAGTGTACGTAGTTTTCTGACTTGCCTGCATAGCTGAGGTAAGAAGGAATGCATGATGTGCACAGGAAGTGCAGGTTTTCAGTCTTCAGTTTGGAGAGTTGGGAAGTTGGAGGGTCAGGATGTGGTTGAGATGGCTGGGAGTTAGACAATTGCTGGCACTTGTAGTGTTGCATGTTTTGTTTTGAAGCAGTCAGATAACTTGTCCAAAATGTTTTTTTCCTGTTTTTGCGATTAATATAATGCATTTGTTGTTACATAATTACTTGTTGCACTGATTTGTGTTTTTTCTATACAGATGAAGGTTTTCCCCTTCAATGCTCAGGGTTATGTATACAGACCTTGCTTTTGTAAAAGAGGGTGATTTGGGTTTTACAATTTCATATTGATTTCTAATACTTCTAGACATCTGACTGCATGGCAGAGAAAGAGGAAAGCAGCTGTCATAGAGACAAATTGCACAGAAGACTCAGTCCGGGGCTAGCTCCCAGCTATTAAGGCAAATGCAATTTTATTTTATTCTACCCCCCTTTCCTGCTTAAATTAATTTATTTTTGTATCTGTATGTATATACAAATATATTTTATATATAAAAAGCGTTATATAGTTGCACTGTTTTTTAGATCATCGAAACATTTTTAAGGTAAAATGGGAGGAAAAATTGGGTTGTCAGGTAGACCTTTCTATCTGCTTGTGTCTGTGTGCTAGGAAAACAAGATGCTGCCATAGTGGTATATCTCTGCAAAATTTCCTTGGGACAGACATCCTCTGTTGCCCCGAGTGGTTACCAATTAGTCTAAACAGATCACTCTAAATTAAGAGTCTTGACTAACCTGAACCACCTCTCTTGCTTTTTCCAAAACAAACTAGCATTTAAAATTTAGTAATACACCTCCACTTTGAGTAATTTTTTGTTGTTTCAGGTTTTGCTAAAACTTTGTCTCCTTTTGGACAGTACTATTTTTGTTCAGAGGAATAAAGTTCCTTGTTTTTAGGTTAGCAAGTCTGCTTTGATGTGTCATTTGCTGTTGGTTTTTAGAGCTGAGTGATTTTGAATTTGAAAAAGCAGAAATGTGATTATGACCCTTTCCATTAAGAGACAAGGTTTTCTGCCATTCTTGTTTGGAAAAAAAAAAAATTTTCATTTTGAAAGCTTTAATTTTAATTTGTAGTAATGAAATAGTAGGAAAAGTCTTGCTTTTTCATCCTGTTTTTCTACTGACTAGGAAAAATACAGGAAAATGTCTTCCCTGCACTAGCTAAAATACTTGCATTATTTTAGTTTAGAAGTAAATATGTTTATGATCTAACCACTTTTGCTAATTGCCTTCTGCTCTTTCACCAGCACTTGAATGGCATGCACCCTCCAGTAGTGTCTAGTATGCTAAAAATGCATTTGGCTGGGCTTGAGCTAATGGGACAAGAGTCCGTGTCTTAATCATGGTAGAATTATCCACTTATGTGTCACATCAACTTAGATTTATCCCCCTTGGTATTTATAAAACAGGGTTCCCAAACTTGTTGGATTGACATTCTGAATCTTTAATTTAGCTATGCATTAAAAAGAATTTGCTTCATCAGTAAACTCTTGCATTTTTACTGTTTTGACTATCTGTCAATTCCTGTTGGCTCCAGAGTGGTTTAAATGGCTTTTCAGTCCATACCACATGTTGTTGTTTGTGCTACATGGCTCTTAAGTTAGACAAAGTAATGTTAGCATCTAAGGGTGTGTTTGTGTAATAATACGAATGGGTATGATAAGAGTGGTGTGGGAGGCTATTTATATAGAGATTTGTGTCTTACAAGTTATGAAATTTGCTTAAAAATCAGGTTGTCATTTAAAATAATGAGGGAGGGGATGTGCACCTTCTTTTAGAGCCTTTGAGATCTTTTACAGGCTCTTTCATAGAAGCAAAGACAGCTGGAAAGATTTTGGTTTGGGCTCCCCCGTAACCGCTGACATGATTTTGTACCATCTCATGACTTTCTAATAGAAACATCTAAAATACTGACGTGAATGGGTAGTATTAAATCCAGATTCTGGAGGTTGCAGTAAAGGTGTAATCTGTCAAAGTTTCTTTCAAACTGTTTTGGTGGTGGTGTGTTTAGTATTGCCTGGGAGAGTCTTTTGCAAGAAAAACGCAGTAATTACAGAAATCCTCCTCTGTACAGTGCAGATGTCAGCATTTGTGGTCACTGGGTGTGACTACAAGGAGAGAAGGACCCTTTGGAGCAGCCAGCCCTTTTCTCGGGGCTGGCACATTGGAGCTGGTATAACTGGCTTCCCCTTGTGGGGCAAGCGATAGTGGGGTTTTACACCACCAGCCTGCTCAAGGGCTGGTTACTGTTTTACAGCTGTATTTGGTACATTATGCAGCTCTAAAAGGTAAGATGACTGCTGCCAAAGTGTTTTAGCATTGATAGGATGAATGGAGCCAATTATAAAGGGTCCTTTCCTTTTTGCTCAGCCTTTGAATAGGGCCTTTGGCAGTTTGGACCTCATTTTCTGGCTATGCATTTTTCTCCATAAGGGCATTTGTATGTTATTTTTGGTTGCTTTTCGTATTCAGGTATTCGTTTCCAATTGCTGTTTTTGTGGGGATTTTTTCCCCCTCTTAGTTCTCTTTTTTTTTTTGCTTGTGTTGTCTATAAATGGAACCGATCGTAAACGTCTGTCTGAGGAACACAGGGGCAAGTGCTTTCAGTCATTATTGCACTGTGCTGAAAGTGCATTTGCATTTTGAAAAAGAAAAAAGTTGCAACCTTTTTTTGAAGCAGAATTTTCATTTGTAAACCATGTGCTATTTTCGGTGTGTCAGATATGAAGGCTTCCTGTGTGAAACTGATAGAGAAAAAGATCACAGGAGACCTGGAGCAGTGACTCAGGTCACAGCAGGCCTGTTTGCATGACACCTGTGTCATCAAAATACCTTTGCTTTGGCATCCATAAAGGAGATTTTCTTTTCGTTTAGATAGTGCATCTGTTCAAAGGCATATTTGATCATAAATAATTTGGAGTAAAACAATTTTGTATCCTTCTGAGAATATCACACATCTCCTCCTTGTTACTTCTGAGTTCCTCACAACATCGTCATCTGATGCTGGGCAAGTTGTCAATTTTCATTACTCGAGTCTGCTCAGAAATTGTTTCTCCCTGTTTCCTTCCACTTCAGTCATGTTAAGTCAGATAAATTCATACACTGCTGTTTAATCACTGAGCTCTAATCACTCTTGTGCAATATTGATCAGCAGCATTTTTGTATACAATGATCAGAATGAGTAATAGCTTGCTACTAAATACCGAGGAGTGGGAGGGTGAAGATGACGAGTTAGCCCCATGTAAAAGCTAATACAGCTTTTCTAATTTCCAGAGGTTTCTAGTCTCCATCCAACAATGTTATCTTCTCTTTTTCCCCTCCCCTGCTCAAAACTCTTTCTCTTCTTGTTCTCCTGTTCAAGCCAAGCATAAATCTTCCCTTTCTGTCGATGGTGTGCCTTTCAGGAAGTGCCCCAGTCCCTCTTCTCAGGGTTACTGGTGCTGCTGGGTTTGTCCATGGTCTCATTTTCCTGAGGAGCCTGTCATTTCTCCTTTCAGTACACTCGAAGCACACAGAGGCTTCCTGTTTCATGGGGGCGTCCTGTGAACATGGCACTTTAAAATGAAAAATGACTGCTTGTGAGATAATTCAGTTAAAAGGAAGCCAGGGGAAACCCAGGTAGGCAGGGTTGCATTGTGTGGGTTGAAAGCTGTTTTTTACCCCCTCCTTCCTCCTACTCTTTCCTTACCGGGTAAAAGACCCAGTCTGTGCCTGAACTTGAAATTCTGAATAACTCTTATCTGCACCCAGTGACTGATTCTCACATCCTGTTTGCTACCAGCTTAGCCCAACAAGCGCCCTGGGCTGACATTTCTGTTTCTGTTGGGTCTGTTTCAGTGAGTTTGCAGGCTGTCTCTCTGCTACTGCCTCTGTCACATGCCTTTTGATTCTCTTCCGTGAATTTGAGGAAACCTGCTTTTCCTTTGCTGTTTGTATGAAATAGCAAAATCATTGTGGGATTTGGAATGGCATCTGGAAAAATGAGGCAGACTTTAAAAAGAGGAAGAATATATTAAGTCAGGATTCTTAAGTATTTCGACTTTGATTAATGCTTTGCTAATGCAGAACTAGTCTGCCCAGGAAATAACATGAATAAACCTGTGAATCCTATTCTCGCCAAGCTGTAGGTTTTGATCAGGGACTTGCTAGCTTCCTTGGAAAAATTGTAGATTTAAATATTCCTTTTTTACTTTGTGTCCATGAACTCCAGTGAGTTCACATATTATTTTTCTAATGAAATCACTTTGCTGTGTTTAATAAACTATCTGCACGCTTTCAAATCTGTTTTACTGCTGGAGGTGCTCAGGGAAGCTGAAATGCAGTATTAATTACCCACTCTAAAATACACTTGATTGAGTGGCTTGTGCTGCAGTTCCTCATGCCAAACTTTGTTGTATCCACTGCTTTTACCATTTTACCCATTGCAACCCATGTAGCCATGCGTATAAAAATAGAGTCACCTAAAAAACACAAGACAAAACCCCTGTAATTGTCAAGGCTAGTTTTGAGATGGCTGTATGGAGAAAAACAACAAAGGGAGTCTTCTTACAGTTTTAATGAAACTTACTGTGAATTAAACTTTGAAGGCTAACCAAGTTCATCTTGCTCTTTTTACAAGCCTGTGCTTCTGCAGCAGGCTTAAAGTAGAAGTGGGAGGAAATGTGAGCACATCTGAATTAATGGCTCCCACAATGAGACATTCCTGTGTTGGTCCTTTTAACTCACTCCACCCTGAGGATAACTTGGATGAGACCTGATAATGTAGCTTTCTTTTACCCCCTGCCACTGATTCCTTCTGCTGAGAAGGGCAATGTCTTCTGTTTTTCCCTCCCTGACCTTTACCTTTGTGGTAGGATGCTCATCCCCTGGGGCTGGGTGCAGGCTCTTCAGCTGTGGCACAGTGGCGGCTGGTGCCACATACCTTCAAGGAGGGCCAGGGACTGGACTTGCCACCAGGGTGGACGCACTGTAGTTAACACACTTGCCACGATGTCTCCTGTTTGCACTTGCCATGTAATGTAATGTCATGGCCCTGGCTGTCTCCAGCCATCTGTGGGCTAGAGCTGGTGTGGGAAGAACCTTTGTGCACTCCAGCACAGATGGGCTGCAGACCTGCTGCCATAGGAGACCAAAGGTACAGCTGGGATTGGAAGAAGGTCCTTTTGTCACCTGCCACATGGTGATCAGTGGAGGCAGGTGGTTGTCTCTGGGTATGTAATTTTCTTGTCGCCTTGAGATCGGAGTCTCCCCGTGCTGGAAGGCATTGGTGCAACTGAGGTGTGTTTCTGACTCCCAGGATAGGGTTTGTGGACCGCTTTCCAGAAGACACAGAAAGACATTAGTGCTGTAGGTGGTTGTGCTCTTATTCTGCAGACAGGCCTGGCGAGGGCTTGCTGCTCTCTGGCTGTGTGTAGGTCTCAGTGGTGTGGTTCTCAGGTGGGATTTCTTGCTCAGTTTGGATTACAATAAAAACAAGATGCCAAATCCTGCTAGGTGAGGAAAGCCCTCTCCCACAGGCATTGCTGTTTTAGTCCCACTGGTGTGCCCAATGTCTAAGAGGGAATGTGCTTACTGGGGTGGTTGGATTTTCACCTCCCCACAGGAGGCTGGTTTGCTCCTGGAGCTAAGCTGGTCTTGCCCTGTTTTGTCTTCATTGCAGAGCCATTGATCTTACTGTCTAATTTAGGAGGCATTTTTCCTGAACCTTGTGGTAGTACCTGGTGTTTGGGCAGGAGAACTGGTGTGAGCTGCTTGCAAAAATGCCAAGTCACAGTGAAGTCCCAGGTTTTGTCAAGTCCATGAGATTTGGGTTTATGACATTTGGGCTGTTGAGGCTCCTGAAGGGAGTGAGTTTTTGTTGATTTGAGCTGTGTGAGTATCTCTGAGCTTTGTGTAGAAATGGTACACAAGCAGAGTAGAATGTATGTAAGTAGCAGAAATAATGTGTTCATGGGTGTGGGGTAACACTGAGGTCTCTGTTGCAGGAGGATGGTCTTTCTTCAGTGTGTGCCTGCTGCACATGACAGTGATCTTTTGAGGCTGCTGAGCAGATCTTGGGATGCAGTACAGCTTTGTTTCTGTAAAGAGTCCAAAGATACTTGGAAACCTCACATCCAGGGAACCTCTCAAACCATTTATCCAAGTGCCTGGTTTTCCTCCTCCATTCATTGTGTGAACCAATATTAAATACTAAGCAAGGAAAACCCATACATTAAATAGGTGGTTATGGGGGAAATGGTGCGAATACATTAGCTTTTGTCAGGTCTTCTTTATTTCTGTTTTTATTTGTCACTGTTAATGGAATTAGTGCTACCTACTCCCTCCTGCTAGTTTCTGCTAGCTGTTAACCCCTTCCCTTGGAAATTCACCCACTGGCTCATTTCATCATTAATACACCAGTAGGCAAAAAATGTTCTGGAAACCTTTAGCACAGACATAAGTGTTGAATAATTTTTTTTTAATATTTGTTGTGTGAAGGGTTGTGTTTTAAAATTGTCCCTAGGTTTCCATATCCTACGTAACTATATATTTGTAAGAAAATGCAGTTTGTGCCTTTTCTAATTGTATAATGTAGACAATAGGAAGAGTATCGGATGACCAGTGGGTATTTGCATGAGTGCACCTCTGGTACAAAATTAGCTTCCCTACTAAATGGGCTGGAGTCTCAGGGTTTTTTTCCCTTTTTGACTTTGATTTTATAGGTGACCTTGAGGACTTCTTTATTATTCTTTGGTTTCTGCGTCTCCTCAATTTTCTTTTCAATGGAGTAGCGATAATTGCACTTTCCATGTATACACAGAAATTCTATAGGCTGAAACAGCATTATTAATGCTACTTGCTGCCTAATCTCCCTCAAGTGTGCCTGTGATGGCCTGTCACGCTGACAGGCTTGTCTTCTGGGTGCTCCTGCTTTCCCAGCCCATTCTCCCTGCGTCTGTTTGATCTTGCACTTTGTTCCTCCCTCGCCGTGTCACAGCCCGTCTTCTTCAGTGCCCGGACTCTGCCTAGCCTGGGGAGACTTTGGGGAATGTCTGGGGTTGCTAGGCACTAGCATGAAACAACATCTACTTTATATAGGAGCCAGGCATTGTTTAAGGGCAGTTAATGATTCTGCTTTCTTTAGCTTCTTGCAGGATTTCCATGTGGCAGCCTAATAGCTTTATAGGGTGGTTCGCATATAAACTCAACAAGGAGATACTTAACAAGTTAAATGTGGCTCTTGGAGTTGGGTGACATAATGCAACACCTCCGGAGCCTGTTGGAGAAATCGTTCTATAATGAAAGCAGTGGGAAGCTAATGTGGTGTAAGAGATCCACAGCTGGCTGTAGGCAGTCATTTTGTGCGAACTTACCTGTACTAATGCACAGGTGCTGCTATACTGGAGGAGCAGTGGACTAGCTGTGCCCATGGTGTTACTTGGCAGTGGGTCACAATGACTGAAATAATGGTAGAGAATTGTTCCAGGCCTGGTGTTGAAGTGCCCCTTGCCAGGATCAGGAACCTGGACTCTGGGGATGTACTTTGGGTTGTTAGTCTTTGGTGGCAGCTCAGACTTGCTGGATGTCTAGGTCACACACTGGAAGACATTTCTGGCTTCCCTGTACTTACGAGGGGAAGTGCTGAGGTAAAAAATTGATTAAAAGCCTTCATTTATGTAGAACCCAAACACAGTCACTCCTGTGCCTGGTGTTTCTTTGCTCTACCTGTAGCAGGTAGAAAAGGCCGTAGGATCCATGCCTGGGCCTCTGCCTCTATTTATGGGGCTCTCTCTGGAGGTCTGGGTGGGAGGCAGGGGTGGGCGGCCTCCGAAGGCACCACTGCAGAGAGCAGGGCCCTTCACTCTGATAGCACATACCAGCCCATTTCATTTATATTTATTTCATTTTGAGACAAAGTACTCTTTTTCCACTCTGATTTTTACTTCCATTCTCGGGGAAGTAACCTACCCATGCAACCTCTCCAGTCAGAAGGAAGTGCCCATTTTGTGATTGGAAGGAAAGCAGGGGCATGGAGATGGTTAATGCCTCTGCACCACTTGGGGAAGAACCAGGCCGCTCTCCTAAAGGCAAACCACGTGGTTAAAAGGTTGATGGTTGTGTTGGTGTCTGGGGTATTTCACTGAGCAAGTGAGCTAAAATACCAAGAGATGAGTGTGAAAGGAGAAACTTGTGTGATTTGAAGTAAAGGATGTTTTTACTTAAAGCAAAATAAGATTTTTAAAGCCCTAACCTTTTGTTTTCCTGAGAAATGCTGGTGCTTTCTTGATGCAGCTGGTGTACTTGAGTTGAACACTACTCCAGCAATCTTTTCCATCAAACCTGTAATTTCATGCATTAAATGAGCATATGTTTATACTCTTGTAATTGTGTTTTAGCTAGTCTCTTCACTCTTTTTCACCTTTGTGTTTGAGCTGAACTGTGGCTGCTACTTTACTGAAAAAAGGTTCAAAACCTGCAGGAGAAAATGAAGGTTTTGTTACGCTGCATGTAGATATTACTTCAGTTTTCTCTTGGTATCAAGCTGCCACATAACATTGCCAAACTTTCCTTGGAAGAGCAGGGAAAATTTCTAACTCTCTTAAATTCATAGGTCAAGGGGATTTTGCATGAGGGTTTATGAAAATGAAATGCTAGGTATGCAGTTGTCACTGTTAGAAAATGCAGTTAAGGTCTATAGTGAAATTCTTTAAAGCTGGACATAGAGAAATTCACTGGTCTGTGCTAGAAAAGTTAAAAGAGAATGAAGAAAATCTACCCTTCAGCTGCAGGAATACTTATTTGCAATTTTTATGTGAGATTGCAGTGAATCTGAGGAATGTGTTTTGTAATAATAGAAATCGTTGGCAGTAGCTTTGTTTTTCTTTCTTTAAGAATTCCTTAGCAGTTTTACATCTTACTTTTTTTTAAAAAAAGAAAACCAAAACCAAACAAAAACCACCACAAAAAGTAGCTGACCTCAGATGATTCAATGCTTTGTATCTTTCTTCGAATTACTTCAGTTGTTTAATTGTTCATTTCTGGAGAACCCACCAGACTCATATGCAAGGTACATGGCTGTTAAAGAGCATAAAGTTTTCCTGTTATCTCTGAGTCTGGAGAATCTATGTAGGAGAGCAGAACAAGCAACACTATGTCTTTCTTCATAACTTGAAATACCAATGAGTAAAGATAGCCAACACAGTTTTAGGCAGACCAGCAGACCAACTTCGGCATCTAATCTTAACTCTTCCTGAGTATTTGCTAGCCAGATAGTGAAAAATTTGTTATGTAATATCACTTCCAAGTTTTGATACTAGTATGCTAATTCTGCTGCATGTAAATGAAGGAACTGCAGTTCTGAGTTGGTTCTATTTTAGCGGTGCTACCCTTCTTTTGTAGGAACATGATAGTAATGTTGAGGCATAAGGAGTTGAACTAAAAAAGTAAGGCACGCTCTTCTCATCGCTGTCGCAAGTGAATGGCACAGAGCTAGGCTTTGAGGAGTGTTCCTGGGTGCACAAGTTCTCTTTGGATATTGAAAAACCTGTCTGCCCTTGCTGTTGCAGTGCTGATTTAACACAGTATCAGTGATTACAGCAGGCTTGCATTTTTTAGTCTTGGTGAGTTTTGTGATCTTGAACCATTTCTTTCCCATAGTGCCTGCACGACGTTTGCAGACCTTCAAGAGTAGTGACGTGTTTGGTGAAGGATGTGTAATTGATATTGTATTGCAGGATGACTTTGAAGTTACTTGGCAGGTTTCTCTGCATAGTGCAAAAAGTTACTTAATTCATTCTCTCCTGAGGTGGATTTTGGAGTGATTATTGTGTTTCTCTCAGTGCATTTTGTAGCTGAAGGCAAGGTGCAACTCGGAAAGTATTTTACTTCCCTTCCTCCTGCTTCTCCATTTCCTCACAAAAATTCCTCACTTTTCTTGTTAAATACATTTTTTCATAAGGTGAGAAAAGGGGAATTTGTGTTTAGGAGGAACTCTTAATGTTAGTTTGCTGTTTCTGGGAACCAACCAGAAAGCTGTTTTAATCAAGGTTTCCAGAATCGCTCTGGGTGACTGCAGTGTCAGGTGGTGAGTGAAATACCCTGCTCTTTTTATGAGTAGACTTTTCCATTGTGCCTTGTTCTCTTGAGCATTTGTGCAGGTCCTTGCTGCCTGACAGCCCTGGGCATGCTCTCACCACTCCCAAAGGCTTTGTGCGCAGGTGTGAGCAGTCAGCAATGACACAGAGTCTGTGAAGAGGTGGCTGGTGGCTTTGTGCTGCTACATTTGATGTGGTGCAGGCATGGAAGTTGAGAAACATTTTTCTGGTCTAAAACAATTACTTTTTCAGATTCTAGTCCTGGCTGTAGTAACTCAAACAGTTTTAAATTTTGTCGTGACATGGATAGTTCTATCCTCCAATTCTTTTTGCTCTCATGAAATACTTGGAAACCTGTAGAAGTTGTTTGGCATTCCCATGGATAAACTTGGTGGCGAATCTGTGTGAGAGGTTTGCTTCAAGCCTGCTGTTGCAGTGTAACTGGACACAGTAAGCTCAGGATAAATACTTCTTCAGAGTAAGAACCTTTGATACCCAGTAATCTCTCCACTACTACTTGCAAAGAAGTCACCTCCTGTAACAATAGTGAGTTTCATCCTTGGGAGAAAACTAGATCAGTAATGGTGAATACTGACAGTGAAAGGTTCCTTGTTGCTGCAGAAGGTGTCCTTAATGTTATTTGCAGGTCCTGTGTTAACGACTGCAGCAACTTGCACTGAGCTAGGCAGGGACAGATGTCACAGTGGTATAATTTCAAGATTTGATAGCTTAAGGCTGCAGATGCTAGTTGGAAATGCCCTTTTTTGAGTAATAGGAAATTTCTGCTCTTTCTGTTTGCTTTTATGGTTACTGAAGTACCCCTCTAGCCAGCATGAGATATTTCTCAGATGGTGTACATCTGTACCACTTCAGCCTGTGTAGCTGCTATGTGCCTGATTCATATTGTTGAGAAGAGCCTACCCATGGCCACTCACCCCCCTTCTCATTTGGTAGTGGAGAAGTAAGAGGACAGATCTACTCAGTGGGGAACTGTTGTTTGGAGTAGCAAGGTCCTTTCTCAGTGTGCTGTTCCAAGAGATGCATCAGGGTGTCACCACAGCTCCTGCTGCAGAGGGGGACAGCTTCCATTCCCCTCCCTGGCTCTCCACATCCATCCCCTGCTTTGCAGCAGCTCTGGGTGTTCGTCAGACCTTTCTTGTGAGCCAGCTTAATAAGTTTAAATGACATCAAATTATGTGAGTGCAATAGTTTTCTTTGAGGAAAATGACTGAAATGGGCTTGTGGAAGAAGGGCCAGGCATATGTGAGACATCAGGGAGGAAAACTGCAGTGAGGACCAGGGAAGCAGCAGCAGCTGCAAGGACCCCTTCGCCGACTACATCCTGTTTGGGAATTTTCCCTCAGGGGTCTCTTTCCTTAGGGACCGTCTTGGTGCTGCTGCTGCTGCAAGAGATGTGGGCACCTGGAGCTGCTCCTCCCTGGTGTGGATTCAAAGTAAATGTGTTGCCAGAGCTTCAGAAGGTAAAATTTGGAATTGCCAACTTCACCCTGAGCCCACATGTTTTGTGGTTCCTGTATATGCTCTCTTCCAAAAGCTTTCTTTTGGTCACAGTGTTTTTATGGCAGTGAAAAGAACAACTCTTGGAAAAAAGCTTCAAGTCTGTGCTAAAATAACCAGGGAAGAAAATTCCTCAAATAAACGTTATCTGGAATTTTTGTATAGATGGGTTATTTCTTTTTTTCCCAGCCTTTGGTCTTGGAAAGAGCTTAACACACAGTTTTTTTAATTAAGCTGTGGGCAGATGATAGCTGATATGTAAGGCCAGGCAGTGAGTTGTGAGGTATATGGAAAGAAAATCTTTATAATCAGGAGCTTTAATAGTGGGTAAATCCTTTTATTCCCTATTGCAACAACTGAAAGAGCTGACAAGCAGCATTTCAATTTTTTTTTTTTTTATTTAATTTTTTTTGGTCAATTCTACTAAAAATGACCAAACATTTTTATTTTGATTTTAATAGTTTGTGTAAAGTAGGACTTAAAAACTTTCATTTGCAGTCCATTGGGAGAAAAACCAACCAAATATGGAATATATCATGTACCTTTTCATGGCAATGAGCTGGTTTTAATGACTGCGAGGGAATCAGAATTATATACATGAGAAAGAGCAAATGTATTAATAAATTGGGATTTAATACACAATATCATGGCACAATCTACATATATAGTAAGTATAGTAGAAAGGAGTAGCAATTTCTTAATAGTAATCAGAATTTTTTTTTATAAAGTACTCAGTCACATACTTCTGTGGGATGACTTTGTGTTGCTCTCTCCCCGTTAACACTCCTGAAATAGTTTACCTGCAACTGTAGTTTATCCTTGGACAATATGAAGGGAATTTGTAGTAACATTCGCCTTGTTTTTAATAACCTTAACCAGGAAAAAATGCAGAAGCTATAACCTGTGATTGGCAGGAGGAGTTGGCTGTGCCTGGCCCTGGGAGCATGTCAGGAGGTCTGAAAGCACTCCAGTGCCCAGATGATCAGGGGGCTGTTATCCACTCCTCAGTCACTTGTTGCCTGGGAGACAAATGTAATCCAGGGCTGTGTGGTTTTTTTTGACCCTTCCTTGCTGGTTTTTTATTGGAGTCACTATTGACTTTTGGTTTGAAGGAGGTAGTGAAGCAGCACGCCGAGTGTCATAAGGTGGAAATTAATCACTAACAGACAGGTCTGAGCGCCAATGATTTCCTTTCCTGTGATTGCTCTGTGTATGGGAAGACTGATGACAAATCTAAATAGAGAGCTAACAAAGCTCTTCACACATCCCGACAGTCAAGAAGGATTCTTAACTAGATGACCCTTCAGCTTTCTTTTAATTCCTGCTCTTTTACATGATTGTTGAAAAACAAAAATAACAGCCTTAAAAGAGAACTTTGCATGGTTGTCGAGTTTTGCCTTAAATTGCATTTGGTTTTGCTGGTATAAGTCAGCTCAGCTGCAGTGGAAATACAGCACATCTGCCTTCCCAGTGGTTTTTTTTTTTTAACATGGAGTGTAGTTCTTCTCGATACTTTTTGAGAGAGAGTTTCAGTTTTTCAGTGAGATTATTTTTGGCTTTTGCAAGAATATGGGCTAGCCAAACAAATTTATCTTGACTGTAATGAAAGGTTTTGAAGTTACTCTTCAGTAGTGACTTCATATTGTAAGGCCCTCACCTTAAACTAACTCTGATGGGTCTTGGGGAGTAATCTCTTCCAGGTAGATGAAAAGTCTGTCTTGGAAGTAAATGAAAAAACAGAGAAGTTTGGAAACAATATGTTGTGTTCCAGTAAGTACAAATAAGGTAGATGGTATTTTAATGTAGCCTTCCCTCCCTCACCCCCCCAGCTTCTACCATGCTGTAAGAAGTAAGGAATCCAGCCAATGTTTTCTCCTAAAGAACATTCCTAGTTTTGCACATTGCTTGCTTAAAAGGAAACTTTATGTTCTTAGTCTGGCTCTTGGATGCAGCATGGAAGTGGAATTTGGGAGGTTTAGATTCTATTTTTGACTCTGTCCTTTGCCTAAAAAGTCACTTACTAGGCTTATGGTGTCAAGTGTCTGGCTCATTGTCCCATATTCAAGAAGGTTAAGCCTAACAACCTTCTTTTTGCAAACTGGTTTGAGGTATGTGGTGTGCAGCTTCCACCACGGACACCAGCAGTGTATCTTCCAGTCACCAGCTGTAGTGCTTTACTGTGATGAGAGCCCAAGAGTCTTGCTTTCTTTCTAGCCCTTTGAATCTCCAGCTTTTTGACTATGCAAGGGCCTTGCTTCACTTCAAGACCTGGAAGCTGACCCCTCTTAGACTTTTCTGTAGCATTCTGGTAGGGCACCCTTGGGAAGTAATGGGGGAGATGGGCTTGAACCTTGTCATCCTGAAGAGGCTTGGCCCTATATTCGTGCTCCATCAGAGCAGCGTGCAGAGGATGGTTTCTTCATCCCCTCCAGCCACCATGCTTGTTTCTGACAGAAAGCTGTCACAGCTCCTGTGGGTTGTGCCAGCCCTTCTCCTTTTCTTTCAAGCCAAGTCTCACATGGTGCTGTGAACTTGCTAGGTGTACCTGCACAGCTGTCCAGTGACATCGGGGAAGCTTTTTCTTTCCCGTTTTATTTTTTTGAGGGGAGAATTTATTGCAGATTTGCTCTCTTTGGAAAGAAGTCTGTAAGCACTTAGCGTGTTGCACTGTGTATCCTAAAGCTGTTGCTGAGGCAGAGGACCACTTACGAGATGGTAAGGGCAAAGATGATAGGTTTTTAAGAGGAAACAAGTGTCTGGTTTTGGTCTTCCTTATGGCTTAAGAAAATGATATCCCACTTCTGGTGTGATTTTGTGTTGCGTGTCTGTGTGTGTTTGTTCTTTAACATGTGAACTGAGAGCCTTGTTCCACTGAGGGAAGTTGGAAATGAGAAAAGCGATGGTCCCAATTCAGGAAAGTGGCTAGAGGCAGTAACACAGGCTCCCCCACCTATCCCAGAAAGCATCTTACCATAATGCCTTGAAAGCTGCCAGTGGAGTTTAGTCAACAGTTAGGATTGGTGTTTGTTTTTATATATGCTCAAGCAGGCCAAGGCTACTCACGAACTTTCATTCTGTATGCTTTCATAGTGAAGCTGAGGGAAAGTTGTTTTTATGTGTTGAGTACTCACACAAAGCAATTCAAGATATCCTCAGCCTTACCTCTGATGAGACAAGAACTGAAGTTGCACTACTTGTAACTGCAGAATAAATACTGAATTTTAGTGTAGTCTTTGCCTTACAGATTGACCGCTTGTGTTGCTCCGTGTGTGCAGTATAATGGCATTGATGTCATGTGGGTTGAAGGATTAAGTCCCTTTATTTTTAAAACAGTTGCTAGGGTGTTTAACCCGCTGCTTTTTAGCCTTGTTTCTTGTTAGTGTAACAGCAAAAGGAAAAGAAAATCACTTCCAAAAAGAAGATACTTTCTTCAAAGTTTCCATTTAATAGTTAAACTGTAGCCTCTTATTTTTCCAATATGGGGTGATGGGGAAATTGCCAGATATTATTAAATCATATTAACTAGTAACAAGAGAGAGGGAGAAAAGAGCAACCAGACATTCATTCTTACTTTTTTCCCCCTCAGAAGTGTGATTTAAGTCATACAGTTGCAATACATTATTAATGGAGCAATAATCTCTGGCAAGCAAACTGTGTTCACTTCTGTCAGACAAAAAACCCAAACCCACTGTTACACTGACAAATACTGCTAAATAAATAAGGCTGTGCCATTAGGTCAAATATTTGATTTTTTTTAATTCTTTTTTTCTTTGCAGAGTATTGGAAAGGGATCCTTGTGGTGTATAGACCCAGAATATAGACAAAATCTTATTCAGGCTTTGAAAAAGACACCCTATCACCCATATTCGCATGTGTTCAATACACCTCCCACATCTCCTCAGGCATATCAAAGGTAAGAACTAGATACATTTTACAGCTCTAAATGTTTTCATGCAGTGTCGCATATGAATCTTGGGTAAGACATTAAGTGTAATTAAGCAGTGCAGTTTGGAACTGTGCTAGTGAAGGAAGCCCAGGAGCGCTGGCAGTAGCCTGGCCTTGCTTAGCATTTGTCCAGGACACCTCACCTGCCGTGGCCCTGCCTGGCATCAGCGAGATCCCTCAGCAGAGCCTGCAGTCTGCCCGCCTGAGCCACAGAGCTGCGTGGCAGAGAACGCCTGAAATTACAGCACATAGAGCAAATGAAGAGCTCTGAAGTGCCCACTTGTCCCTGTTACGGAAGCACAGTCCTCTCCCGTGGAGGAGATGGGCTTGTTCTCGTGTCCCAGGAGCGCTGCGAGGCTGGTGCTCCCGGTGAGCCGTGCGCCCGGGTGGCACGGCCAGCCCCGGTGCCCATGGGNAAAAAGAAGATACTTTCTTCAAAGTTTCCATTTAATAGTTAAACTGTAGCCTCTTATTTTTCCAATATGGGGTGATGGGGAAATTGCCAGATATTATTAAATCATATTAACTAGTAACAAGAGAGAGGGAGAAAAGAGCAACCAGACATTCATTCTTACTTTTTTCCCCCTCAGAAGTGTGATTTAAGTCATACAGTTGCAATACATTATTAAGGGAGCAATAATCTCTGGCAAGCAAACTGTGTTCACTTCTGTCAGACAAAAAACCCAAACCCACTGTTACACTGACAAATACTGCTAAATAAATAAGGCTGTGCCATTAGGTCAAATATTTGATTTTTTTTAATTCTTTTTTTCTTTGCAGAGTATTGGAAAGGGATCCTTGTGGTGTATAGACCCAGAATATAGACAAAATCTTATTCAGGCTTTGAAAAAGACACCCTATCACCCATATTCGCATGTGTTCAATACACCTCCCACATCTCCTCAGGCATATCAAAGGTAAGAACTAGATACATTTTACAGCTCTAAATGTTTTCATGCAGTGTCGCATATGAATCTTGGGTAAGACATTAAGTGTAATTAAGCAGTGCAGTTTGGAACTGTGCTAGTGAAGGAAGCCCAGGAGCGCTGGCAGTAGCCTGGCCTTGCTTAGCATTTGTCCAGGACACCTCACCTGCCGTGGCCCTGCCTGGCATCAGCGAGATCCCTCAGCAGAGCCTGCAGTCTGCCCGCCTGAGCCACAGAGCTGCTTGGCAGAGAACGCCTGAAATTACAGCACATAGAGCAAATGGAGAGCTCTGAAGTGCCCACTTGTCCCTGTTACGGAAGCACAGTCCTCTCCCGTGGAGGAGATGGGCTTGTTCTCGTGTCCCAGGAGCGCTGCGAGGCTGGTGCTCCCGGTGAGCCGTGCGCCCGGGTGGCACGGCCAGCCCCGGTGCCCATGGGTGCCAGTGCTGGCTCTGGGGTCATCCCGGATTGCCTGCCTTGCTTCCGTGAAACAGACACGGGGTGGGTTTTTTTCCATTTGCTTTGAATTTTTTGATCTGGCCTTCACTTCGGACAAAGGGTAGCAAAGAGAGATAATCTACGGCTGCTGTCCGTCGAGAGAGAAGGCGAGCACTGGGCTTTGGCAGAGCTACTTTCTCCTCGCTGCTAATGCGGGAATGCTTTGCTTCACTTTTTCCAAAGGTTGGCAGCGTGTCACAGCTGGGACAGGAATGCTGCTCGTGGCCCGTGTTGCCCCGCACCCCTCAGGACAGGGAAGGTGTGGGGGGCCAGCCGCAGTAGGGCGCGCAGCAGCGCCGGGACCGAGCGGGGACGCAGCCGGCACTCGTGGCGTCCGAGGTGTTTTTTGGTTCGGGGTTTGGTTGTTTTCCCCGTGGTTTTCCCCGCGCCAGCGGTGGGACTGGCGGCCGGGGAGGGCAAGGCCGGGGGGCGGCGTGATGGTCGCCATGGCGACGGAGCGTCTCCCGGGCAACGCGCGGGCCGGGCGCGTCACGGGGCCCGCGGGGCTCGGCCGCGCCGTTACCGCGGCAACCGGTAATCCGGCACNCGGGTCACGGGCCGGCCCTGGCGCTCAAAGCCGGGGCTGACAGCGCTGCGGGCGTCCCGAAGCGGAGACCCGGCTGTCCTGCGTGTTCCCCTGGGGACACACTGCCCCTCGTACCACCTGTGGAAGTACCCCCCCACACTGTGCTCTGCGGGACAGATAAATAATTTAAATAATGGATTAAAGCTGTAATTTGTGCGTTTGAACAAAGCATGTTTGCTGAGCCTGGCTTTATCATTTCTGCTGCCTTTTAAGAGTATTTTAATTATGCTCATACAGATTTATTGAGAGATTGTTGTATCAAGTAGAACTATAATGCACATCTGACACAGAAATGGAGGGATTTCGATCTCTTCTAATCCCTACAAGCAAAAAAATCCAGGAAACACATGGAGTTGAAAGCCAGAGGTTCTCTCATTTTTTTATGGCTGAAGTGACTGTTGACTCAGTGGGCCAGGTTTGCAGAACCACTGTGCAATTTGCTGGCAGATGTTGCCAGCGGGAGCTTACGGACAGATTTTCCAGGTCAGGTTGAAGGAAGAAGCAATGCGGCAGCACTGCTGTGAGCAGTCCTTGCAGGAATGAGCCCTTAGAGACACCCTGGCTGGGTGTCAGGGAGCCCACAGTGGGCAGCTGCCCTATGTCATGCACAGCCATTGCCTGCTGCTCCTCCATCCTCATCCTGCACAGCCTTGTCCCAGTTGCTGCTTTGTCCTTGCTGTGTGGGGCAAAGGAAGCCTGCAGAGTTGCAGACCTCTAGTAAAAGTCATGCTGCCCTGTTCTGATGGGGTGTGTGTCCAGAACCTCATGGCCTGTTTTCAGGAGTGGAAGAGCAGAGGTGTACTTGCAGGTAATGGACAGCCTGGGATTTAAGAAATTATCTTGAAAGACTGCCGGCTTTCACCAGTGCCCACATGTAGCTGGACAAATGGCAAAGCTGTGTTTGGAACAAGCGAAAAGAAGCAGGCTAGCAAAACACCCACAAGTGAGTCCCAAAACTGAAAGGGAAACTTCCTCTCCTTGGAAACTGTGCGATGTCAGAGCTGCTGCTACGCTGCTTGTGCTGCCAAGTAGTATGGAGTCTTCCTTGCAATGACTGCATCATAAAACAAAGAGCTTGCATGACTGCAGGAGTAAATGTCTTGCAAGTATAGACCGAAAGGAGGCTGGATTTTGTATAAAGAAACTATGGTCTCGCTGTTACTTTCAGTTGACTATTTCAGCATTTCCATTGTTAAATAAAACTCAATCTGATCCTAGTATTCTAAAAATTTATTCATTCATGTACTAATGACTGGTAAAGCATCAACATGAAGCTAGTCTAGGCTATCAGTGGTGTTTAAATTAATTCTAGATCAGCAAGATACGGGATAGTTTTTTTTAATACATTTCCTGTATATTCACAAGGACTTGCAACATCCCTGTGCATTTGCAAAAAAACCCCAGTAATCCGATGTGTGATTGCTTTCTCGTGTGTACGAAGACTTCAGTAAAGGTAGAAAATGTAAATCCACTCCACCATAGTCGGATCTCCAGAGCAATACATTGTCATAGTAACGAATTCCAAGGGAAATTTTTCTGATGGTGAAGACAATACATATAGAAAAAATCCTTGGGTGGCAGGGATTTTGCTGTCCATCCATCTTATATAATGGAAGCCCACAGCTAAGAGAAACTATGTCACCTGATATTAATGAAATATATCTGGAACCAGATAATTTGCAGTATTACTTGTGCTTCTAGGAACGGGATTAATTGGAGGAATTACAAGGTCTGTAAGGGTCAGTTGTTGCAATTCCACGGGGGCAAATTGACCTATTGCTTGTCTTTATCAGATGTTTTAAAAGAATAAAGATGCGCAAATGAATCACGTGTTCTGTTTAGTATCTGCATAAGCAGCTTAGGGTTGAATTGAGTGCAGAGTGGAGGAATGCATTATAAAAATATCCCAAGCAAGATGATCACTGAATGCACAAATTCTTTTCTGAGCAGAGTTAATTACGTCAGATAATTTAGCTTCACAGCTTCACTAGAGCATCCTGCATAAGTGTAACAGGGTGGACCTTTTATTGAAAGAGTTTTATGATGTGAACCCACACATTTGGATGGCTGAGTCAGTTTATATCAGTATCACTTGAGATAAAACATGACTCAAACCAGGATATTTGGATTACATTGGGTTCTGTGTATAGAAGACGTTAGTCTTGGAGAAAAAGACAACCTTGCTGTGTTTGTACATAAGAAGGAGCTTCAGGCTGCAGTTGTGGGAATTACTAGTGCAATTCAGGGCACTGATTATCTGTAAACTGTAAGAAGGGGAGAAGAATACAATAAAGTGAATTATTTAATTTTAACTGGTTTGGATATGTATTCTTAAAAAGCAATACTCATGTCAAACAAAGAAAACCCCTTGGATTTTTATCTGGTTCTTCTGATTGAAGTATGTGTCATGAAGCACAATTTATGATGAATTTCAAGAGGGAACTAATACTGATACCCTTGTTTATAAAGAAAAAGCACTCTTCTTGGTGTGGAACAGTAATACTTTAGTCTAATGTGTTTCTTTTTAAATATTTATGATTGCATTGGCAATAATGACCTTGAAATATATTTTTAGACACAAACTTGGTTAAATAAGTATACAAGTCATTGCCCTGATATTTCATCTATATGTTTTATTTCCAGTTTCTTGACTCTGGCTGAAGAGTAGGTGGAATTTTCTCTTCTAGTAGTGCTTAGAGCAGATCTTGAAATGGATTTTTCTCTGTATTACATGGGGCTATTTCTCAATTCTGTTTCTCCTTCTCCTGCTGAAAACTATCAGAAAATGTAATCTAAAATAACAGAAATTATTAGTTTCAGAGAGGGATAAAAAATAGTTGAAGATTTGGGTGACCACTCAGGAGTATTGGCTAGATCCATTTCTAGACTTGTGGATAATTCTTTCATTTTTCATTTTTTCCTGTGTGTTTTGTTAATTGTAGTTAGAGCAGTGGCAAATGTTGAGAGATCTGCCCTATAAGTGATGAAGCTGCTGACATGCCTAAGATAGAAATAGAAGAGTTGTTTCTTTCTTGCACTGCCTCAGCCTGTGTGTTCGTAAAAGCTTTGTTGAGTTTCTCATTAATTTGCTTCTTCCCATTGGAACAGCTGTTTGGCTGAGCTTAGTTCTGGTTCAGGAAGGATTGAAACTCCAGATAGTCCTGAACTTGATTTGTCCTTGGCTTTGGACACGGAATCCACCTGTGCACATCTGAGCATTTCTGTCAGAAAAACCTCTCCTCTGGTGTGTATTACAGCATTTCAGCAGGGCTGCCCTCTGTAGAGAAGGCTTGAGCCTTGCAGGGCTGAAACCCACAGGAAGGCAGTGTGGCAACAACTCACCTGCAGCATGGTTTTGGTTGTCGGAGGGCAGTTGGTGTACATGGCATCTGCTGATGGTTGGTGGAGCGGATGCTGCAGAGCCACTGCTGTGCTGCCGGGCTCCTGGCCACTGTGCAGCCTTGGCAATGGGGGGAAACAGGCTCCATAGGGAGTCAGCAGAAAACAGCTCTGCTGCTTGGGTAGAGTGACTTCCCAGAGCAGTATTTCATTTAAATGTGCATGGCTCCGTCATCTGGTTTTCCATTCTCCTTCCCTTGCTGAAGTCGGAGGTATGCCAGTGGATCACAAAGAGCCTTCAGGTACGTGAGTGACCACATGTTTTATGAAACATTGCTAGCCCTAGCCTGGGATTTGAAAAATTTGGAGTGGCTTCTGTTTTACCAAATTTAGTGTCTCTTACCACCATTTCTTTTGCTGCTGCTGGGTTCCCAAAAAACTCCATGAGCTCTTTTAACATCACTTCAGTGTCTTGTCTTTTGATACCTCTTTGTGATAAAAATATTCTTTCTCCTGAGGTAGAGATTAAGAAAAGTGGACTTTGTGATTCTGAACGCCTACCTAACTTTTGTAATTTATTCATAGAGACACGATGAAAAATTTGTGAAACTTGGTGGCTGAAGTTTTGTTCCTGAAAATCTAAGTTTCACAAATCACTGTGAGAAAGTGATAGCCATCACTGTGAGCCCTGTGGTAAATGGCAGGAGTGGTGGCCTGGGTGTGCTTACATTTGCCTTTGCCCGTTTTGAGACTTAAAACACACGGTATTAGCACTCTCAGTCCTAGCTTTCTGCTTCCATCTCAGCAGTACAAGCCCTCCCACGTGCAGTGAGGAGGTTGACGGGCAGCCCTGTGGCAGGAGCTCCCAGGCAATGCCTGTGCAGGGCCCTTGCTGCACCCACCCCCCNAACCCTCCTGCAGCAGTCACTGCCACGTGCTCTCGGGATTGGGTTTGCCTGCGGCCCCCTCACGATGGGGAACTTTGAAGATGTTTACAGGGATGTGAAACGGATGTGTGTTCCCCACCAAGGGCAGCTGTTGGCTGCTGAGGAAACTGCTGTTGCTAGAACAATTCCTTCAAATATTTGCAGGTTTTGGTTTTACTGTCTCAAGCTTTGACCCTTGGCAGTTGTTTATTGAAGCTAAACCTGCATCAAAGTCAATAGTTGTAGGTTATTATACTGGACAAATGATAAAAGCTCTTCCTATCTGTACACTTTATAAGTCGAGATGAGAAATTGTGTTCTCTGGCCATTTGGTGAAGCTGGTGAAACAATCTTTTTCCTTTCACTGAAAGAATCTGCAGAGTGTCCGACTGCAACGGGAACTTAAAAAAAGGAATTAGTTGTCCTTTGCAGTCTGGACACACAGATTTAATTCTATATTATTGTTTTTGCTTTCAGTAGGAAATAAAGCTGACCATAGAGCAGTCTAATAGTAATTTGTGTGCATGTTCCAACCACTTTGTCACGATTGACCTAGATACTTTACTTCCTGGGCAGAGCCAGAATGAGTTGTCTTGTCTTGGTGTGGTGTTAAAGTGGAGTCTTTGGTATATTTGGTATTTTTGTAGTTTAGAGGTCACAGAATACTAGTTCTTCCAAAGTGTGCCATCTGCCACCATCATGTGTCTTGATTTGAGGAGCATCTATACTTCAGAATTATGCTACTTTATTTCTGTTTTCTGGCAAGTTAGAGAATATTGGTTCTGTTTTGTGTCAGCTATGAAAAGCAAAGGAAAAGAAAACTTTTGTTTGAGTGAATGTACTGATAACTGCATATATATTTGAGGATTTGCCAATCCAGGGCTTGTTTTCTGACATATTCTTGCCAGCTCTCTAGCCATTAGACTTCGGTGATACAGGAAGTGTCCCACTGAGCGTAATTTCAGGAAACAAATCAACTCCTACCTATTAAAAGGTATTTTTATTTTGGTACCTTATAGTATGAGGGAGGCATAGGGGAAAAAGATAAATTTGGAAAGGTGGCAACAGATCCTGGATAGAAAAAGGAGAGCAGAAATCCTGAGTCTTAACCATGTCTTTCACCCAACATTTTCATTCATCCTATCTGCAGCATCCTTGTGCTTAGCAGGAACGACTGATGGAAATACAAATAACCCTCTAATCACATCTGCATTCCTCTCAAAATTAGTTAAATGCTTCTGAGCCTTCTCACTGAGATGTTTTCAATTCTTTCTCATTCATACCCCCAAAATAGAAGAAATGTCTTGTTTCCGATTTGCCAAACACATGAAGGTTTGGTTGAGTATTTGTTTTGTCTGCATGTTGGTAGACTTGTGATAAAGTACTGTAAAACAATATCCTTAGCCTGTCATGTTTCTCTAGAAGCAAGGCAAACACCAGCTCCTTGCTTTATGTTGTTATTTTTCATAGTTCCATTTGTTGAACAGTCTTCCCAGTCACTTGGCTTCTTAGGCTCTTTTTTCCCTCCTCTGTGCGTTCTGTAGATAAATATAGCCTTACTCCAAAGATAACTTGGAATGTTACCATAGATATTTCCATTCAGTTCATGGTAAAAGGAAAGTCTGGGGATGTGTTTTGAAATTTTTGTTACTTTGTAGAACCCTCTCTAGCCCTGGGTATTTCCCTATGAAAATTGTTAGAGTGGCCTCTTGACTTAGTTGGTGCTGTGCTTCTGAGACTGTCCTCTTCTGCAGCTCCTCGTGCCTCTTCTTCACTGTCTACAGAGTGTGTGCTGTGTGTTGAGAGCACTGGTTGCATGGTACATGAGCCGTGTGGTGTAGCAAAAAGAGAGCATGGGGGATACCTCTCCTTTGGCTGCTTGTCAGTGTGAGTCCTTCTCTCACCCTTCGTCCCATTAATAGCCATTGCATCACTGTGACAGCTGCAGCAGTTGTGTGGGTGGGGAAGCCGACGCAGTGTTCAACAACAATTCACTGAAGTTTTAGGAGCTGAAAATTAAGGCTCAGGAACAAGTGTTTGTGCAATGAACAGTGGCTGACGTGAACATTGTGTTTGTTAATCATATAATGTTATGGTGGTGGAAATCATTTGACTTCTGCATTTGAAAACAGACTCATGAAGCTTGGGAAGCTGCAAATAGTATCACAGTATGTCACATCTTACTGCTGTTGGATTAAGAAAAGTTTTTATTTCCAGAACTCAAGTTAAATTTTTTAATTTAGTTTTAATTATTCTTTCTTTTCTTTTACATTTTCTTCACTTCTCTACTAGTTATTGGACTTCTCTTTGCTTTAGTACCTGTATAAAGAAAGATTGACAGGGAAGGTCACCTTATTTGGAGTTCTGTTGGAAGACTGACATTCATAGAAGAGTTTCTATTGTCATATTAATAGCAATAAACTTGATATGAGTAAAAAATGTTGTGATAACTTGAGAATCTTTCAAACAGTAGGTGAGGGTTGGGTTTTCTGTAATGGTTGTGATTTTAAGGCTTTCTACATTTTAACTCTTTAATATTTGTTTAAACTCAAAGTAAAGTGCATTGTCTATTTCCAAGAGTTGCAACTCTGTCTTAAACAAAAACCTATGTGGACCTTTCATCCTTTCACCTAGCATTTGAATATATATTAGGGAACAGAGGACATATTTAAAATGTGAGGCAGCTGTTGCAGTTTATTCACAACTTCCAATATTTATGTAACCAGTTTGTTCCATATGAAACATCGCATTGAGAATGTCAGTCCTGCCACAGGTTCAATGGCTTTGGCTAAGGGAAGAGGCCAAGCAGACTTGCTTGGCAACCCCTCATTGTCTTGGGACAGCCCACTTGAGTCCAAGAGTTGAAGGAACTGACTGCAGATGACCCATCTTCTCCTGGGGTCGTAACAGAGGGTGACAGATACACCATGAGAATTCTGATTGTCCGTAGAGAAACATCCTTGGAGATGAGCATGGCCAGTGAGAATCAGTTCCTCTTCTCTCTGCGTGATGTTAATGGGAAGCAGAACATAAGAGGGACACGTTTCTCTGCTGTTCACAGTGTGACTGTGGAAAATCCTGGTGAGGTGGGTCCATGTGATCAAGGTGGCCCATCTGGTCTTGCGTTACCCATCAGAGGTAAAAAACCGAGCTAGATGGTGGACCTTCAGCCTGGGCTCTGGTCCAGCAGACAGAGAGTTGGAAGACCTTGAACTTGAGGTGGTCTGACTTTCAGATCTTGCAGACCAACCAGCTCTGTCTTTGTCCTGAACAAAATCCTCTGATATCTGTATCTTCCAGTCATAGGGGGCACCTGTATATTGAGCTGGGCTTGCCCCAAAAGTGTTTCCAAGTGTTTATTTTATACATATAGTTAAAAGAAAAGTGCAGTTGCACTTAATGAGTGTTTTATAATCCCTGCCTGTGTATCTGACCCAGTATTTCTCAAAGTATCAGTTTTTCTGTAAATTTATTTTTTTAAGCACAGATGTCCTATTTGTTTAGTATCTATGTACTTTCAGATAAAAATCTTGAAACCGACCTTGAGTTGATTAGTCTTTTTGAGTCTTAATTAGACAGTGCACTTTTCTTGGGGTCTGTATGGTATCCCAGCATGGAGATACGAGTATATACAGGATGCTGTATGGTGGTACTGTAGTCCCTCTCTCTTCTGTTTGGTATGCTTTATGGAGATTGTGGGTTTATTAAGCTGTTTGTCTGAAGAAAGTTAGTTTTGGCATAATTTTGTTTATTAGTATTTGAATGCTTGGATCATGATTTTGGTCGTCATCATCAGTTATGGCTTAACTTCTGATGTTATAAAGCCTCAGCTCAGGGTTAGTGTCACATGTAGGTTGTGGTTACTGACCATGTTTTTTCAGACTTTTTTCTGACTCCATCACCATGACACATAGATTTCTGTTGTATCCAGTTTTCAATGTATGTGAGTCTTCCCTCTGTATGATCCTACTAGGTAAACATTATATTTCTCCTATTTTGATGGACCTGTGTTTTGAAGGAATAAAACTTGTAGATTTTGCTAGACTTGTTCCCTTTCACAGAAACTTCCATGGTTCAGATAAATAAAAACAGAACAGGTTTAAATGGTATTAAAATGTCTCATTCTAAACTTTTGGAACAAAGAGCGTAGAGTCTTTTTTAGTACTAAAACTTCTTTACACTTGGATTTTGAATTCTGCCTTGGCAAAATCCATCTTGTTTCATCATAATGAAGTACTTTTATAAAAACTGATTTTTGAAGGAGCTGGAGGGTCCTTAGTGCAGAGATTTCCATCCTGTGCAAAGCCCTCTATGGCTGGGAACACAGGCTGTTTTCCTCACATGTTCATCCCCAAGCAAAACGACAGAAGGTGAGACGTATGTCTCTTTGCCTGTTCAGTGTGTCCACTGCTACAGTGACTTGATAAAATGTTCATTCCCCTTTCAAAACAGAAGTGCCCAGCACTTGCACTTTGTGTTCTTTTTTCCGTAAAGCCCTGATGAAACTCTGGAGTTTATATTTGAGTATCTGTATTGTATCTTTTCACAGATGTTTTGACCTTATTTTGGGAAACTTACAGTTGCTTAAAGAAAATCTGTTAAGCATTTTTGGTTCAACTAAAGATAAGTGAGAATGCAGGGGCTGTGTTTTACATAGATTTCAAGAAACTCTTCTTGTCCTTCTTACCATTCACTGGCCACAGGCTGTATGCATGGGTTGCTCTTTGATGATATTTGTTCTGTTTCTGAATTGTGAAACTGCTTGTAAAATGCACATTTGCTTTTTTTTAATTTTTGACTACTGGTTAAAAAAATGGGGGTGGGAGGGTTGAGCAGGGTGTGAATTGCTTAGTGGATCACAGTATCACAGGAGAATGCTGACGCTATTGATTAAGCAGTAGTCCCCCAAAAGGTGGAATTTTGTTTGACTCTGTCCACACCTAATATAATACATCTGGAACAGGATACTAATCCTTGTGGGATTTTTAGGTTTAAAATCAATCTCTCCAACAGTTCAAGTCCACACAGGCTGTACTAGCAAGCACAGATTTACCATGCTGTGTTATGTTGCTCTTCTGCTTTCTGTGAAACATTCCTCTCTGGCATTAGGTCATGGAAACCCTGGACTGAACAGGCTGTGGCTTTCATCCAGTCAGGTTGTTTTCATGTTGTTACACTTTTGATAGGATCCCGCATTTTGCGTCTGAGGCTTTTTTCCCCTACGTCCGCGTGTGGTTTTAGTGATAAATGTGCAAACCTCTTGGGGTTTCAGTGCACAGGTATGTGTATTTACTGCAGTGTACTTTTTATGTCGAAAGGCAGCCTGGCTGCCAGGGAAGCTGCTCTCTTTTGCACTTAGAAACAAAATGTACCGTTTTAGGGCAGGTGACCTATTTTCATTACAAAAGAGCAAATACTCAAAGCAACAGTGATAGGAGGGTTGCTTGAGACAACTAGTCTAGAGTGGGTTTGTGTAAGCAGTTTGACTAGCAAACATATCAGAAAAGTTTATTTTGTTGGTGAATAATTTGGGGATATCAGAAGAGGAGCATGGGTAGGGTGCAGCCAAGCTCTCTCTGCAGGGTAAAGTTGGTTGGGTTGTCACATACACCTGGGTACCTGTTTATGAGGGATCATGGTTTCCACCTCTGTGGTTTTAAGATCCTTTATTCCTTTGTGAAAGGACAACAACTGAAGAGACTGACCAGCTCAGAGATGAGTGTGGATCAGTTTTATAAAAGATCTTTTCATCCTGACTCATTTCTGCTCTGTTGGCAATCCCCTCCCGTTAATTGCCAGTACTCACTCTGTCGGCTTATGTGTATGCTTCAGTTATGTATGGTAATTTTTTATTGCTCTGCTCTTAAAGCATCCGAGATTGCACAGCCAGTGAGTCTTGCTAGTACAATTGTAAATGTATTTTTTTCTTGGCTTGCTGCAGCATGCGTGCACTGCTTCAATTTTCTTTTCATTAGCTTGTATAACATATTTTTGGTATTAGAATCAGGGCTACATGGACTTTATTTGTTACAGTGGAATAACTGTAGTTTATTATTCTGCTCTTTTTAAAGGTAGTAGTCAGTGTCCAACTTTATACAGCTGGTGGATTTTTGCATTTGTTTCTTACGGCTCCTTAAACCTGACTGCTGCCAGTTCTCTGTGCTGCAGTTTTTAACCTCGCTGATGTGTTCTCTATGTTGTCTGCCTAGGTGATATAAATATTGCAGAGCTCTATGCCTCTCACTGCCCTTTTTTTTTTTCCCCTTAGCTGTTTTTATCACAATTACATTACATATCCTTTCAAAAGAAATTTGGTTCAAACAGTGGTTATAGGCTTGACAGAGAACTTCCTAAGGTTAGTTTGAAAAACTAAGATGCTCAGAGCAGACTCTTTTTGACACTTTCACTTCAGTGTTTTAGTCTTGTGTGGTAGGGGTGGTGTTTTTTAAGAGAAAATATATGGAGTTTGGAAAAATTAATTGCATTGTAATGCAGATCCTGAAGGCTGAGTTATTAAAAATGTAACAATGCTTTAAAACATCCATGGAGCATTGGAAATTCATAACTGATGGCAATGCAGGCTGCAAGTTCCAGTAAAAGTGTATGAAAGGGAGATGTAAATTTAGCAAATTGGGCATTGGTTAGGTTTCATTATTTTGATACTTAATCTGGTTAAGCAGATGGAGAAAAAATATAAACAAGAAGAAATTGTGTTACTTTTAATTATGTAACTTTCCTGAAAAGGCGCCCATTTTTTTTTGTTTTTTCCAGGCAGCTGTCTGATCAATGGCAAAATTCATAACAGCTCCCTAAGTATTTAAGATCTCTATTAATTGGAGTTCCTTCTCTATATAAAAAATTGTTCTCTCTTTAGCTATTTTGCATATGAAAGATGAAGAAGACAATTTTTCTCACGAGATTAAAAAAATAAATAAAACAATTAATTAGAATGATAATTTTCTAAACTTCAGGGAATTAATAACAAACAAAGCTTCTGGAGTAGCCAGCTTTTATTTTGCATCTTGCAAGTAATGTAATGTAAAAGGAAGGCTTTATGCAAACAAGTTTATTCCATGATAGTTTAACAGCCACAGTCAACTGTACTGCTAGAGCGATGTAGGTCTTTTCATTATTAAGTACATTTCGCTGCTTTTGCCTCTTTCCCCCTCAGATACAGAAATAGGCTTGCTCAGATTTGAGAGGGAAAAAAGAGTCTGGATATTTCTCCAGAAAGTATTAGAGCTGGTCTTTTTCTGTCATCCTGGGGATAGTACTGTCAAAACTCTGCTTTGAAAACAGGGGCCAAGTTGTATTGATGAGCTCTGTATTTTGTAGTTATATGGAACAAGAACTTCAGGAGTTCAGTTTGTGTTGAGTGGCACTGCCAGAAAAAAAAAGAAAACAAAAAACAACAAAACCCCAAAATAAACAAACAAAAACTCAGCAAAAAACAAACAAGGTAATTTTTTACTATTTCTTTGCCCATTTGCCATCCTTGGTTCACTGCCTTGGCTACGAGATGCCCCTGAGAAGAGTGGCCAGCACTTTGTGGGTGGCACTCTGAGGCACTCCATTTAAAAACCCCACCAACAGCTGCTGCCTGATCAGTGGAAACTCTTCACATGCTCTTTGGATTTGCTGCTGACTTTGCCCTTTGCTAGTCTAAGACAACAAAAGCATACTTGAGCTTTGACCATACACTGTGACAGTGGTGTGCAGACGAGTTCTCAAACAGGTTTCATGGGGCTTTTTTTGGTGTGGTTTCTTTGTTTTTCCATTGCAAAGTCATTTTAAGATGCTCTTGCTGCCCTTGTACAACAGCAAACTGTCCTCTTAGTTGTGCTGGTGAAGTAATTTTTATAGTTGCACCGTAAATGTGATCTTGGTGATTTGGTGTGGGGTTTTTTAAGGTATTTGGGCTTGTCAAGAGTGATGTTTTAAAGCATTCCTACCTGTGAAGGTACTCTGACGTGGGGAGAGGGACCTGGCAACAGGCAGTGATCTGCACTCCCTCTCTTCTGATTAGCAGTTTTCAAACTGCAAGGCCGAAAGGGGAGGTTACTTTGATGCTATAAACAAGTTAACAGTATGTGTGGATACAGGGGCTCGATTTTTGTGGCATTATCTCTCTGCTTCTGTTTTGTTGCTGCTGTGAACAGACTTTGACATTTGGATGGAAAATTTGCCATTTTAATATCACGTGAGGAGGAAACAAGTACACAGACCCTGGCTTATCTTTCCTTGGTCACTGACCAGGTGCAAATAATGAATTTATTAGATTGAATTAATCTCTTAAACGTAATGGTCTGAAATCCATCTGGTAGAGGGCTGAAAAGCAGACTCAATAAAATCCTAGAAAATTGGCTGTAGGAAGGAGTTTTCTGTTGGCAGAAAGCTGAATTGGATGACCTGAGGAGAGTCCCTTGTCTGAAATTTGTGACTCAAAGGGAAACAGAAATAAGCAATGAATTCTGAGGACATTTTCAGACTGCATTTTCAAATGATGGAGAATTTAAATGCACTTGTTCCAGCTGATCTTGTGTAACATGAATCCCTCAGCAAGGTATTCCATCATGCATGGCTTTGAAGTACTGGGGGAACCTAGTGTCCAGGGGACTGTAATATGTGCAGAATTAAGCATGCTTATTGCCCATCTTAACTCAAAACCCACTGAGAGACCACCTAATCCCAAGCTCTGTTGCAAACAAACTAAAATAGTTAATAGTTTTAGCTCTGTGTTCATTCTTGCTATCAATTTCTGTGACGGGAGATAATGACAGGTTCTTACTGTGTAGCAGATGTGTATCCACACCATTTCTAAGAGGTGCTTGGAGTAACAGACTGCTTTTTTCCTCCAGTGAGGTGCTAGCTGAGCATGCCTTTTTGCACAGATGTCTTTGGTACTGCCTCTTTGCAGTAGCAGTAGACTCCTAAATCTAGTGAGAAAGTTGTGTGTCTTGTGTGCTGGCTTCTGCAGGAGTCTTGACACCTGACAATTTGTCTCTTACTGATGCTCCACAAAAAGAGTTGATGTTTCAGGAGAGTGGTGTGAATTGTATCATTACCCTTTTTTGATGCTAATATATTTTTCCTAGCATACCTGCTTGCAGATGCCTACAGGTGTGCAGTAGTGAATAAGAGTGTGGATGTAGTCACAATTGTGTTTAAATTCAGAGCACTCCTTGGGGACATGATGGAAACAGTGTATATCTCAGATGGAGTTTCTTGTGTTGCCCTTGAGCTTCAGGAAGGCACTGTACAATATCTAAGTGTCCAAACTAAATGTGTAGACTTTGTGATACAGTCCTACCAGCTGGAAAAACTTATGAAGCTTTTGGCTTATTTTGCCTGAATCAAAGCTCAAGGTTAACCTTAGGTTTGCTGGAAGTGAACATCGGTTGAAAACAGCTTTTTTATGATTTTGTGTTAATGCGCTCCCAGGATTGCAGTTTCCAAATACAGAAAAACTAATTTTGCTTCGAAGTCTGAGAAACTCAGGAAATGGGAAATGGTCAACACTGTTACTCCCTCGGTAAGAGAAGTCATTGTTCCTTTTTGGCACTAGCTGCAAATACAGTAATTAGCTGAAAAGTAACAGGTTTTCTTAAATCTCCTCTTTGCTCTTTATTTTTCAGGGAATTGTATTCTGGAATATTTATTAAACAAAGGCTATCTGTTCACCACACCAGCTTAGTCCCATCATGTTGACGTGTTCCTTGGCAGCTGCCATAGGTGAGGTGCGCAGGGTGCTCCTCGTTTGCCTCCTTCCTGCCATCACTGCCTGTGCCACCCTGTGTGCCCGGGTGGGGGCCTCGACAACCCTGCCCGCCTGCACATCTCCCGAAAACTTGTGGAGCTTCTTGGGCAACAGTGAAGCAATTCTCTGGCTCTGTGAAATCGTCCTGCTCATGCTGTGCAATTTGAAGACAAAATGCTTCCTGCTCATTATTAACAGTTACTGTGTAGGAACAAACTCATTATAGGGGTGCTGAACCCTGGCCTGCCGTCCTTTTCGGCACCTGAACAATGTGGTAGGGAGGGGAAAGAAATGGTGAGAGAAACTGGAGTGCTGGCACCAATTAGTCCTAAGATTAGTCCTGAAAGAGGATTGCAATTTCAAGGCCAAAAAGAGTAGGGAGTGGGTAAAAGGATTTGAAATGAGATTATAGGACCTAAAAGCGCCTTTCTTTTGTTAGGGAAATAATTCAGCAGTTTTGCTCAGCCAGTGAGACAATCCAGTTTAGTGGCTGAAGCAGGAGATATGTGTCCTGTTGCTTTTTAAGGTTCTTTAACTAAGTTGATCCCCGGTTGTATTTGTTAGTGCTTCCTGTGAAATCAAAGTGTTTTCAACAAACAAACAAAAACATGGAGGAAAACTATTGCCTCATCAAAAGGCCTGTTGTTTTTCAGGAAGCTTATTTGTATTCTTTAAAAGGGAAGCCAAGGAAAGGAGGCAGATTGAACTCCGGTTTTTCCTTTGGGGAAACTTTTCTCCTGGTGGTTACTATGAAACCGACACTGGAGTCACCCTTTCACGATCCATCCTACAGATGAGTTTCAGTGCCGGTTTTTGTTTGTTGGCCTGCTCAGAAATGCAGATCAGGCAGTTCCTAGTTCAATTAAAAGCACTGTCTCCAGTCAGTGCCATAGCGGTGTACATCATTCTCTTCCTTGGGGAGGGAAGTGGGCACTAAGCCTTGCTGCCCTTTTGAAGAGACTACAATATGCACTCATGTAACACTGTAATGGTCTGGGACTGAAGACTGGAGCTTGCTTGGAGACAGCAGAAAGAGAGGTCTTCCCCCTTCTTCTTCTCCTTCCAGAAGGAGAATTACAAAAGGAGGAATTACTAAAAAGAATTACAGACACTGTGGATTTAATAAGGAATGTTTTGATTTAGTCTGTTCATGTGAAACTGCATGAAATAGTGACACTTCTTCTGCCCTTCCCAAGAGAGAAACTGGTTTTTTTGGGGTGCCTTAGAGTCAAAAGCTGTGGAGGGATCATGAGTGTATCTATTACCAGTTTTTTTCTTTCTGTACTTTTTCAGCGGAACTTCTTGGTGTGAAGCGCCTATGCAGGCAGGCTCGAAACCTTTGTTTTCAGTTTGCTGTGCCCACAAGTTTAGGGAAGTTTCCCATCATGAAGCAGTAATGAGTCCTGCCATACTCTTGATTTCTCTTTTGCATTTCATATTCATTGACAAATAATAGAATCATTAAGGTTAGGAAAAACCTCTGAGTTCAGTTCTTAAAGCTGTCTTCCAGTTTGGCACCAAAAGGTTAGCAGACATGATCTTGCCACTTGGACTAGTGTAGCCTGAATAGTGGGCAAGATTGGGTTGTATGGGGAACACACTGAGAATAACCTCTCCTTTAACAGAGAAGACCCTTTAACTCTAGACAAAGCTATTGAAATAGTACATTCTGTATACTATTCTTGGAGATGAGTTGTAATCTTTGGACTTGTTTATAACTGAGTATCTTAATTCCCATCCAAAGCACTTTTTAAATGCTATATTTTTGTCCATTTTGTTTTTATTCCATTATATTGCTCTCACATTATCTAGTGAATCTGATTTGCTGCTTTCTAGCCTTCACAACCTATTCTACAGCCTTCCAAGAAAAGAGGGACAGACTGAGAGACAAACGCGTCAAGCAGAGCTTCCACACAAGTTGATGGAGAAACAGAGGCCCTGTCTGTGGGATTTGTGTAAATGACTTTAGTAAGACGTTAGTTGTGAAGTTGTCTCCCTGCTGAAGGCTCTACAAATTAACCATAAACTTTCTGAAATCAAATAAAGACAATAATAAAACCCAAAAAGAGGTTCAGCAGAAGAGCTAATGTGGAGGAGGAGGTGATTTATAAGCAGGGATTGGTAATGATGACAGCGTGGCAGGTCCTCTTAAGATTAGCACACAAAAATGGTTTGAAAAAGGTTAATAGTGCAGTGAAATGACAGCAGTTTCTACTGATGGCATCCTAGTCTGCTTTGCTTCGAGTCATGTATCTCTGTGATCTGAAATTTAGGTGTAGGGATTTCTAAAAAGGAGTTGTTGGTTGAGCGTGTTGCAGTTGAGTGGAGAACCACGGGTGGTATTGGCCTCGCCTAGCAGAGGCAGCTCTCTGGAGGCAGTGCTGCCAAAGGCTGAGTCTGCTGCTTTGCAGTTTATCAGTATTTACTATTAGCCCTTTGTGTGTTGGCTGGAAAATTCAGTGATGCTCTGTGTATGACTTTATAAAAAAGAGATGACTATTGATGAAACCACCAACATGAGAATTAACTGTAGCAGTTTGGCAAAGTTGTTTGTTCCATTTTTTCCTTTCCTGATTTTTTGGATGTTACATTGACATGTGAAGAAAATATTTGTGCTTAATTGGTTGTAGTAAACGGATACTATAAATTAATTGCCTCTTGAATGTTTAAAAGGTTATGTCCTGTTCATTTTATGACTGATTAGTATCATTTCACTGGAATGAACAAGCTGGAGGTCATCTGATTGAAAAGTGGAGCTTGTTACTTTCTGTGATTTGCTGCTGTAGAGGGCTCAAATACTATCTGGGGATGTCAGGATGTCAGTGTCTCTTTCTAAACACCAGTGAACCATAATTAATTGTTTCCTGTAATCTAACTCACTGATTTTCTGTATCCAAGGTGATCCAAGGAACAGCTTTACTCCAGGGATTAATTACACAGACAGTGAGAGTGCATATACACTCATGAACATATTTTTGCTAGTTAATACTAATAAGGATATTTTTCAACCGTGTGGCAGATACTGATTCAACTGGAAGTAGAATTACACAGTATCTGATACATAACTGTGCCCATTATTAGCTCCTTTTGGTGCCTGCAAAGATTGTTCTCTTCATTAGTGAAATACCTTCGGTTTTGGGGTTGCCCATCAGCAGGTGGACTTCCCAGAGCCTCTTGGTTTGTCAGGGAGAGAGAACTTGCTGTCTCTCTCTTCAGAGGCTGCTAAACCAGAGCTGCTCATTGAGTGGCATAGAGGATTACTGAATCACCATATTTGGTTTTATTCTGTAACTTTTTTTGGCTTTGTCAAAGAAGACTGGATGGTCTAGATTCTCCCTCTATGGTTTTGTGTTTTGGCACAAGGTTGCTGCCAAACTGCTGTTTAAATATATGATGAAGAAAAATTAAACTTATATTTTTGTGACTTTTTGGGACTTTCTTCATGTTCGAAATTATTTTTTTCAAACTTCACTACATGGAGTCGCAGCGGATAAAGGAGAGATGTAGAAATCAGTACTTCATTGTAAAAGCAATTGCAAATCTTCACCTTTCTTCATGCAACCTTTATCTTACACCTCTGCTTTCTGCTGCAAATCACAAAGTGAAGAGCAGAGGGTTTAAGACTTGTCTTACTGAGTTCATCCAACTTCTGCACAAAGAGCTGAGGAGAAGCAGCAAACAGAGGGAAACTTATGGATAATACCAGGGAAGCTGAGATTTGTTGAAATGACAATGTTGTAAGACAATTTTGGGAAGAGTAGTGTCCTTGTTAGATATACAGCTTCATCACTTCTATGAGAAATCACTGGTAGAAGGATGACTTCTCACAGTAAATTATATGAAGGTCAGCTTTTCTTTTCCTCACCGAGTTCTTTCATTCATGTAGATAATATTGTAACTTGAGAGAATTATTAGAATATTATTAAGTACAATGTTAATATTCTCAGCAGGCTGAACAGCTGTTTGGAGAGGTAAGGATTAGAGGATAAAGATGCTCACTGAATTTTATTTCCCATTACAGGTGTGAGGTTCATTTTTCTGTAAAGATGAAAGTGGCTAAAATGAGTTAAAATTAAGTCCTCTGAGTATTTGTTTACAGTGAGGTTTGCATATTCTACTTCTGCTTTTAATTTTCTCTGCATCCAACCAGAGGCATTTGGGATACATTTCGGAGAAAAACTGAGCTATTGTCAGTGCAGCTAATGTCAGTCAGTGATGAGGAGCCCTAATACAACAGCAGTGTGGGTTGTCAGTAGGGGCCTGGCTCTGGGAGGAGATGTGTTGCAGGGCTGGTCCGCCTTTGTCAGAGTTTCCTGGGTCTTTGGAGGTATGTTGTTACCTCTGTGTGTATGTTTTCCTTTTTCTGAATGGAAATGTTATCTCTGTAGCACTGTGGGTGAGAGAATTGATCTAGGTGATGCCTCTACGGTGCTTCTGAATGCAAAAAATACTACATTATCTTCATCTTTTGTTGCATCTGTAGACCCAGAATGTGAGGTGAAACAGCCCATTCGTTGTTAGATGCTGCAGTTCCTTTTATATGTGTTGGCCTGTGTCTCCCCATCCCTAAAATACAGCTTGGAGTGCTTCTAAAGGAGTAACCTTGGGAATATGAGTGAGTGAAAACTGACACATTTTGATACTAAATTTTTTATGCCTTAGCAGTTTATTTCTGAAAATCTGTCTTTAAGGATAACATTTATGCATTAAACTTTTGTGTTAGTGAAGGAAGCACCCACAAACTGTCTCTCATTTTCATCTTTTGGGTACCTTGCACACTGTGCATCAGGCTCTGATCTTATGGGGGATAAGAATGTGACCATTGAATGCAGGACTCATAAAGTAGATCTGCATGAAGAGGTAGAGCTGAGATCATAAAATATGTAATTGGGGCTTTTCAAATACGTGAGTACTTCTTATTATTGTTATTATTGTTATATATTCTGCTTACATAACTTTCTGACATGTGCATCAAGCACTTTGGTGTACGGCCCAGTGACTGCAAATCTCTGCATGCTCCTCTGCAGCAGTGCTGCCGACCCTATAAGCACATTAAGCTTCCCAGGGAAAAATACCCTCAGCATCTGGGGGAGGTTAAATGGTCCAGGGAAGAGGTTAAACATTCGTTTGTCCTCTGCTGCTGTAATTCCAGAAGCCAGATTAGTTCTGAATCATCTGAACCACATTCATTCAAGATTAATGAGAAAGACCAAGTATGGAAAATTTCAGCTGGTAAGCACCTTGGCTTTGAGCAAGTGGTGGAGGGGGAGTTCATATTGGCAGCAGCCTCCAGGTCCTGCTTAGTTTTAAGTTTTCTTAGTACTTAAATTGGTGAAATGGGGAATCACACCATTCTGGATAAACAAGAATTTCAGCAAGCAATGTGAAGCAGTTGGCAGGACACACACATCAAATTTAAAGGCCTCACCTTCCTTTTTCCCCTGGTTAGACATGTGAGTGGGAGCCTCATTTATGAAATCCAGGCAGGTCTATCAGCAAAGCTGTTTGAAGTTCTGCAAAAATAATAAATGGAGAATTCAGGACTAGAATAACAGAAATCAGTTATGTGACCTTGGGCTTTTAAAGAATTAATCAGTTTTGGTTTGGGAGAATTGATCTTTTAGAAGAGCTTTAATTGTGCCTGGGTAGTAGCTCTGCAGTTTCACTGCAGTTCATTTGCTCAGGTGGTCAGTGTGGAAGTTCTCTAGAGCCTTGTTAATGCTAGAGTTAATGCTATAGCATTAACTATCAGAGCAAACTCTACAGTAAGGTGAAAATGAAGATGGGCCCTAGATATAGGCAATTTCTAGGACTCATTTATTTTCCAGAACCTGAGATTTAAGACTTTTTCCTTTCAGTGCAATTCTAGTCAAGTAAAATCAAAACAGAAATGACCCTCTTCTTCCCCATCAGTTGTTTTACAGCAAGTGAAGGCTATTGTCAGAAAACTGGAGTGCTCCATTTCTGATTTTGTAAAATAGAAGGGAATGAAACTTCTCCCCACTGGCCAGGTCAGCATTTGATGCTGCTGCAGCCCAAAACAGTCCCATCTGGTCTCAGAGGCCTGTGGCTGTCTGTAAACAGAATCTTCTGTTCATCTGGGCTTTAGGGCACTGACTTGTGGTTCCTGCATGAGCTGGCACAGTCACACTCCATAGCACAGCAGCAAGTTTAGGTAACTGAAGTTTGGCCAGCCTGACGACTACCAGTTTTTCATCCAGTGATAGATAGTGTAGGAACTGTTCAATAGCAGTTGTGAAATAAGGAGAAACACAGCATTGCAGCATGTGAAGTAACCTTCATTATTCTTCCTTACTTCAAAGTAAGGGAAGCAGGAACAAATAACAACGGATGCTACAGAAGTGAGCTGTGTTGGTCCTTCTTTAACTACATGCACTTCAAAAGACTATTCCCTCACCTATTGTGTTGTTCTTTAATGATTCTTTATTCCTCTCAGAGATATGTAGTCCATGTCAGTAAGAACTTATTCCTGTTTTTAGTACAGAAAAGGAAAAATAAAACTGAGACAGAAAGGATGAAATTACTTGCCTGGAGTCACTGTGTGATTCAGTGGTAGAGGCAGAATTAGAACTGGAGGCTGATAGCCAGCATCCCCCAATTCCCAGTGGAGACAAATCTTTTTTAATTAAAAGTAATGTGGGACAGTTGTCTCACCATGAATTTTCCAATATATCTGGACTTTCTCCTGTTTCACTATTCAACCTAGAATTATGTGTTCAGAAAATACGTTAAAATATTTAAACACAGATTAGTGAGAAATTTTCATTTTGCAATATAGCTGGCATATGTCAAATTGTCATCTCTCTTAAAACAACAGCTCTTGAGAAATTATGATCTTTTAATTTATTTAAACAAATCCTCCATTGCTGTACATAAATGTATAATATTTAGCCCAGCACTCTGGCTGAAGGCTGCAGAGTCTCAAGAAGGGGACAAGAAGGCTTCATATATTATATCAGCAGTAAGGGGCTTTTGAGCACCACAGCAGAATCATTCATGGGCTTCAAAAGACACATGACCATGTTTTTCTTGAAACTAGGAATTAACATTTTCTTTGCTAGTTATGGAAACTTGAGAGGCTTTTTTTAACCTATTTTTTTTTCTTTCCCTGTCTCGCTCTCTGTGTTCTTGCTTGATTACTTAAGTAGGAACTGTGGCAGGAGAATGGCTTTGGCTATTTAGAGAATATAAAGATTTGGCCAACTTCTCACTTCATCCTTCAGAAGGCAGCACTAAATTTTTTTTGAGGCATTTTGTTCATGAATGGTTTTCCCAAGCAACTTTTCTTTTTGTCTTTAATAAAAATTTAGATGTAATCCCTCTGGCAGTCATGTCATATAGAAAACTCATTTAGAGTGCGCAAGAGATCAAAATTTTATTGTTCACTTGAAAATATGTTAGACGCCCTAGAGAAACCAGGAAATACTCCATCTAGGAGCTTAAAGTCTAGATCTCATATGTCGCAGTAAGTGAGAGATACCAAGAGACAATAAAGGAGGGAATTGCAGAGGAAAGAGGAGCATTGCCAGAATATTAGATTAGCCATCTTAAATTAAAAATCAGTATTGTGAATTCACAAATCTCTCTAAGAGTACTATTTTGTCAGCTATGGAAAATTCAAGAAGATGGAGTAATGGGTTTATGTATTTAAAATCTCTAAAGTAATCAGTTTTCATTGAAATCAGGAAATACCTTAACACTAACCTTCCAGATACTTTCATGCATATTGTCATTGGCCTGGGTTAGTAGAGGTTTTTTTGCTTTGCTTGGCGAGGAAGCTTGCTTGCTTTGTTGCTGAGTGTTTGCTAATTGTGATATTAACTGCCAGCATGGTGCTGGCAAGGATTAGACTTTTTTTTCCTCTCTAACAAAACACATGTTAGAGGTGCAGCAGTATCTAAATGGTGCTTTATTGCTCAAAATGTATAATGGCAGCGATAAATTCTTTTAAACAACTATGGTTTATATACCCAGGTATAGGGAACTGGCCTCTCTTTACAGTTCAGTAGTCTTGTTAGCACCTGTCCACTAGTGGTATTACAGTTGTTTGTAGAAAAGGGAGCTGATGCAACAGTAGAGGGGTCTGAGCTCTCTGGTGCAAGCAGGGAAGAGCTGGCAAGCATTTGAGGAGTCCTCAACCAGAATGAGCTGCTGTCTCTCTCGTGTTCATTCTGCAAGCTCGTGGTGGTATGGTTTGGACCAAGTGACTTCCTCCCATGCCATCTGACAGCACTCTGCAGAGCATGGTTGTGCAGCACAGAAGCCAAGAAGGCTCACTGCTGTAGTTGTGAATATTCCTCATGCCTTACACGGGGTGACTGCTGTAAGGAAGTACTATACATCTTCCAGGCTCAAGGAATGCTGTATTTCCACAAAAATATATTTAAGCTTTTTGAGGACGCCATCCTAGATTTACTTTCTCAATGAATGGTAAAAATTACAATCTTCCAACTTAGTTGGATAATGATTTAAATACCTTATAGTAGCAGTCTATGTCCTGCTGGCATTGGGATCTGAATGTGCTTGTCAGAAGCATCATTCCCTAGTGTCACTAGATACAGGGTTTAATGAGTTCCACATAGACAGGGCATCTACAACTACTGTTACCTCAGCAACTTAAACATAAGAATAATTGTAATTTATTAGTTGTTTGTTATTTATTTGCTTCTCAGGAACTTTGGGAAGTGTGTTTCTATACCTGCAAGATGCTTCATTGGTTACTCTTTGACAAAATGATTTGTTGCTTCTGGGTTTGGTGTCCTTGACATTTCCTTCAGTTCACTCTTTGTCAGAGGTGTAGGTGAGAATTGCAGAGAAGCATTTTGCACTGTGGATGGCTGGTAATAGAGTACTTACAGCACAGGCACAGCAATGCTTTTTTCCCCCCCCCTTTTATCTAGCAGAGACAGCTTCTGTTCCCAGGAATTTTTAATTATATAGCTGTCCTGATAGCTGGTGTTGTCCCTAGAGCAAAGGGTGGTGGTCACAGTGAATTGGGTGCTCTCCCATCTACTTGTTCTACATTACTGGGAACTTACTGCACTTGTCAGGAGGAGAAGAGTTGTATTTCTTCCAGTCACACCATTTTGCAAAATCCATGGGCTGAGCTGAATGTAGAGGCACTTCAGTCAATTGTCTTTTCTTTTTTCCATCATTTTTCCCACAGGTAGGGGCTGGAGAGGAGATCCTCTGTGTCGCCTGTTTGTGGTGTAGCAGCCGTTTGCTTACTGCAGACACTGTGTTGGGTATTTTGTGTGCAACAGTTTCTTAGCTTACAGCTGACACTGTTCATCTTTCTACCCTTTACTGAGCTGTCCTGCCCTGTACTCAAAGCTTTTCTGGGAGCCAGGATGTGCTTTGACACCAGCCGTGCCCCAGCAGCTGATCCCACCTCCTCCTGGCCATGGCGGGCGGACGTGTGTGTGTGAAGTATCTTCCCTGCCTCTCCACTGAGCCATCCTTCCTCAGGCTCATAGCTCTCAGCTTCAGAGTCCTTGAAATGTGCATTCAGGGGTTGGTGTTGGCTTGTTTGTTTGCTTTCCCCTCTTTCTGCATCCTCCTGCTTTACTGTCACTCTCTGGACATATTTGGTAACACAGTCATTGGCCTCCATTTATTGCCTTGCTTCTGTGTTTTCATAATTCCTTAATTGTGGTGTGTAGTCCCACACAATTGAATTTAGTTTGAATTTTTAGTTGTTTGGGTTTTTTAAATCTATTAATCAGGCCTCTCTGACAAAGAGGCCTGTGAGAGCTTTTGGCATAGTTGTGAAATACTGCAACTGTGAGAGAGAATTCAAACCCTGGCTTTTTTTTAGTGTTTGGCTTTAAGACTGCAGTCTCCTTTCTCTAATGTGAATTCCAGAAGACAAAGGATTTATGTTTCCTTTTTTAAGTCTCTGGAAGGCTATGCACCTTTTAAAGATTTGTATAAATGTGTGGCATACATTTTGGTAGAAATAATTAATCAGGGGGGCTCACACGTGTTATTACTTCTGTATGCCCTGGGAGCTCCTGGTTGGGCTGGCTGGCTGCCATGAACCCTCACTGGCTGGCCAGCCAGCCTTCACATCCGCCTGGTTTCCAGCACAAACAGCGTCCAAATCAACACATTCCCCTAAGAATGTTTTAGATTTCAGTAAAGCAACATTTTCCTCTGGAGAAGCCTTTCCTCAGAAAAATGCCTGCTAGCCCTCAGTCAAGAAGCTTCCCATGCCTGGGGCCCTGGGGCACAATTAAGTTTCCTACTGGTTGTATCATCAGAGGGAAAACAGTTCATCACTTGCCTTGGGCAGAAATCAAGTCCCACTTGCCATTAAAAATGGCTAGCCATCAATGGGAGAGGTGGGCTTTGATCAGAGGTGGCTCCTCGTCCCTCAGGGGTTAAGCGCTGTCCTATGTCAGTTCTCTGAGCCTCAGGTTTTCAGCAGGCTCTGAATACTTCATTTGCTCCCTGCCGTGTTGCACAGTGCCAGTGACTGTGCTTCGGAGGGAGGTGGACAGTGCACTGGATGAGTGTGGACTTGTACCCCTGGATCCTGTTTTATGCATTTGCTCCAAAGAGAGTTGCAGCCTGGAGATCCCTTTGGCTGAGGGTATGCTTGAAACAACAGTATTTTCTGCAAATCAAACCGATGTTTCTTGACAGGTAACTGTTGGTGTTTCACAAGTTGTCTAATTCATAAACTGTACGAATTGTTCTTATGTTTGCTTGAAATCTCAGCTCTTTATGGTTGATCCAGGTCCATCTTCCACCCACCCCTGCAAGTGCCCTGTGCTCATCTGCTTCTGGGAGTTATGCTGGTTCAAACCTGTGCATAACAAAAATGTGTTAGGCCCCAGGTTTCTTCACACTGAGATAAGACTTCAAACTAGTTGCTGCTTTTCTTCTAGTAGCCATGGAGGGATTTATTAGGAATAAAATATTACTGTAGTCAGTGTGTTCAGTTGGTAAGTTTGGGGAAAAACTCGGCCATCAATAATGCTAATTGCATAAATATTAATTTTACAGCATGTATTGACTGCAAAAGAAAATTGTAAGCCCAGATTTTGCATTTTTATTGTGTCTAAAATGCAGAATATGCTGTTATGTCTATAGGACCAGCCAGTCTTCTCTTGTAGCTTACAGGCTGCACTGAAGAAACCATTTGTTTGAAAAATGCCTGCAACGGAGCAAATTTTTTTTGTTTCCGATGGTCTTTAGAAGAATGAACTTCTTCAAATGATTTCTTAATCTGGAACAGGGAGGAAGCAGCTTTTGAACACTTTAAAGTGAGAGATAGTTCTACTCTGTCATTTGTCAACTTGAAATATGTTTGAATAATTAATACCCTCTGCGACTTCACATGCCAAAGTTTGGGAACAGGTAGAGAATTTATCCACCACAGATCAGGAATAGCTAAACTTGAGCAAAGCCCTGCAAACACAAAAGTTTGTTGTTTTGAAAGGCTTGACGGTCGCTGCAGTAGATTATTTACATGCTTGAATTCTTTAACTTCCTTCTCTGCAAAGACACAGTTAATTTTCCTAGTTCATGTGGGTTTGTGCTGAATCAGATGGAGAATTTTATGAGAGCTTTGGGCCTTTTTTCAAGTTGGAAAACAAAATAAATCACTATGGCTTTGTTTCTCCAGCAGAGACATTCTGTCTATTCAAATATATACGTTTTTCCCTCTCCTTTCTTTAGCCCTCTTCCACCCACTTGCAGGCATACAACAGCCTGGGAATGAATTTTTTCTACGACTTGATTTCAGAATTTCATCTTTTTTTTCCTTTTGTTCTTGGACTTTTGAAAGGCCTGTAGTTGCCATACTGTGATTTCTAGTTGGCAAATCTGTACAGTATCAAGACTATGCTATGGCTTCCCATTTGTAGGTCCTGTTTGATTATTCTGGACTCTGATGCACTCTCTAAGACTGTGAATCCTACAGGAGTGTGAATGTACTCAACAGCTCTTGACGTTCATGTGAGCTGAGGAGCTACACTGAAGAGCTGGCACTTACTATAAGGAATGCAAACAATTGGTTGCATTAAGCCCTGTAAAGTGGGTGTGCGTATTCAGAGTGTGTGCCCCACACACTCCAGCACTTAGAATGTAGACTTCCTTTTGGTCATTTTGCTTGCTCTCTCTCTCTCTTTCTCTCTCTCAACCCCTTTCTTTGTTCAGGAGTATTGAAGGTTTTTATTACTCATGTAATTTCTTTGGCTGCTGAAGGCTGGGAGGCTTCCTCACAGCCTTCCGTCTCCTCCAGCTCGCCGGCACCGCAGGTCATCGGAGCAGGTGCTCCACAGTCTATTGCCCACAGCACCGTGGGGCTGCTCTGAGGCAGTGAAGGAAACAAGGTTTACATGATCACGCCAATGTTCCCTCTTCCCCCTCCCGTGCTTGAAATGCTGTTGTCTTCAGCCGCACTTGTCACAGGAGAGGCCTCTCGGAGGTCATTGCCTTCGGGCAGCCTCTGTGTGAGCAGGAGGTGAAGCAGAAGAGGGACCTGGCAGCGTCCAAGTTCAGGGCAGGGCTCCAGCTCAGACAGGTGCCTCAGGGCTCCCCGTGGCCACCGCCCTGCCGGGGGCTCGCAGGAGCCACCGTCATCCCCAGGCGCTTGGCAAAGGCCAAGCTCTGTCAGTGCTGGGCTGGCAGAGAGCGTGTTGAGCCCTTTGTTTTCTGGTGCCGTGAGGGGACTTCTGCACACACAGGCGTTCGTGGGCGAAGGGCTCTGACAGATCATGGGAACTGCCCGGTGTCTGGCCAAGGCTGTCCCAGGCAGATGCATTAGCTGGGGCAGCGTGTTGTCACAGCTGAGTGAAAGCCATAAAGTATTTGGGGTTTGAGCAGGTGGCTTTGGGAAAGGGTGTGTAGTTTGCTGTACTGAGAAGTCAGTAAATATTTTTGACGTTGTTGTGGGGTTTTTTATTATTTATTCCAAATTGCTTGCTTCTCTCCTCCTCCAAGAGAGTGTGGGTGTGTGCTTTGCTGAAGAGGTTTTTCCTTGGTGAAGGGAATGTGAATCTTTAATCAATCTATTTTTAACATGAAATTTTAGACCCTTGCTTCAAGGCAAAAGTGCCATGATGTTACATTAGCCTTAAAAACAAAACAGAATTCATGCAAATAGTAACTTGTAATTGTCTAATGCAAATGTGATTTTCTTTACACTTATTTCTTATTGCCTTTAGCACATCAGGTCCACCCATTTGGCCAGGAAGCACCTTCTTCAAGAGAAATGGAGCCCTTCTGCAAGGTAGGTGATAGATGCTACATCTTGGAATAACTGTTCTGCTTAAAAAATGCCTTTTTCAAATTGCACAGCTTTTTTTAATATTCACCTGGCAAGAAATAACCAAATGTTTTTTTGTTTCCTTTACCCTGTCTTCTTTATTGCGCATCTGGTGCCTTGAAAATGACGATTTACCGCATACAGTGAGTGTAGTCTGTGAAAGTTGCTGCTTTTTTTCTTTCCTCAGATCATTAAATTGCTTGCTCTAATATATGATGAAGGGTGGCTTTTTTGGTTTTGCCCTTTGTGTGGATAAAGAGTGCCCAGAAGGAAATGTTCCAGGAACATCACTTTTAGCTCTGTGGATGAAGCAAGGTTGTTCTTTGAGAGAGATTCTTTCTTTACTCCCTAATTGTGCTGATAGCAAAATGTACCAGAAGATAGGTAGCGATGCTGTAGTGGGGAAAACAGTGACAGAGTTTTTGTCTCAAGAATCCATGTTGAATATCCTATTTCCATTGGATTTACAATATAAGCTGAAGCTGTATGACTGTAGTTTTTATAGGTCAGAATTGTCAGTCTATCTCACCAGACTTCTTAAAACCATTATTGACTGCTGTGTGTGCTTGTATTTCTGCCATTAAGTACATAGAATTGCCATTACTCTTAATGGAGGTGTCTTGGGAACACAAAATCTGTGTCCCCAGACTGCAACTCTTTCTCTATGGTGCATATGTAACTTACACTATTTAGGATCATTTTATGGTCTTTGTAAGTATTTACCCATGAAGTGTCTCAGTTTTGTTTTCATTTTCATGATGCCAAGACTTTCCTGGACTTCTTGCTGGCTGAAAAGGCTGTATAATGTTCTGAGAAACATTTATCCAAATCACCTAGGATGGAGCTTTACTCACAACGAGGCACACAAGCAAATAATTAATTGTCAGGCAGTACTGCTCACCTTCCGCACACCAGCATCTGAAGTTTACCTGAGAATACTTTTCAACTGATTTCCTTGCACGTATCTAAGAATTTGCATCATTCTATTTAATATCTACTTTGAGATTTCTTCAAACAAAGTACATTAAAGCATTCAGGTAATTTCTTAACACTGGGAGATGGTACAAATTGTAGAGTTTGGCAGCTGTTTGCTTTAGTCTTGATCAGATAGATCTGCTACCTTTGTAGTCCTTCCTAATGGAAAGAACTAAATTTTCTAATTTTATTTTTTTAAAAAAAAAAGGAACTATTGTGAAATAGCTTGTTTTGTTTTCAATTTTTCAACAATTCTAGTTTTAAATGGGTATCTACACATATGCAGTCTTCGTAATTGGAGTTCATAAAGTGTAAACTGCTCTGTTAACTCTGTATGGCACAAATGTTTTACCTTTTCTTAAGATGCAAGATACCAGGATTTAATAACAGCTATTTTTGTAGCACTTCCTATCTCAGTTGCTGTTTGAAGCCTTCTCCCAATAAAGAAGAATACACTGTTCTCTACCCTCTTCTCCTCTGCACACTTCTGCCTTCCAAATCGGGGAGAAAAAGCTAAAAGCCCAAAACTTTTCAGCATATTAAAGAAACAGAAAAAAAGAAAGAGATTACTGCCTTTTCAAGCAACTAGCAAAGCCTAACAGACCTTTAACTGAGTTGGCATTCTGTGCTGCCATTTCAAGTGGAAAATGCAGCAAAGTTGGACTGTAATATGCATGATACAACTGAGGTTGGAAGGATGAGAGAGTATGAAGAAAAACCTCATTAACGTAATCTTACACCTCCTGGTTATAGTTTTGAAAAAGAAGACAAATCAAAGCCTTCCTTTCTGTCTTTTTGTCTTCCTTTCTGTCTTTCCATTTTTCAGTACAATGAGCTGTTTCATGTAGAGGCTTCAGCAGGTTGCATGGAAGTAGTGCATCTACCTCTTTGCTGCTTCTGGCCGTCTTTATCCAGAAGGCCCGTGTAGAGGAGTGGTAACAGGGCAGGGAAGTGTGAGATGAACTGTAGATGTTTGTTGGTACCGATGTTACATGACCATCCTAAGTCTCTTTTCCACTGCTTATATCCAGCTTAATGCAAACAGGAAAATGAAAAATTGGCTCAACTATCAGTTTCAAGTTATAGTATTGCCTTTTGATTGACAAAAGTTTAGGTAACAAAGGGATTTAAAGCTATTTTTAATTGATAAATGTTTTGCTGTGTTCGAAAAGAATGTTCAGTGTGTATTGCAGACAATAATATGGAATAATTCTGTAATTTTAGTAAATGTGATATTCACATGCACTTGTCACACCTCATTTCTTTTGAGTTGTTAAGAAAAATGATCTTTTTGTGGTCTGGGAAATGAAGAGAAACTAATTCCACAATGTAAGTAACTAGTGTGTTTTTTTCAGCCGAGAAAGACTTGTAGATGCTCATGGTTTCCATTCATTTTATATCAGACCAATTTGACAAAGTAATCTTAGCCATTGTAAAGAGTTTAACATACCTCTTCTGAGAAAGTTGACTGAAAAACCAGTTATCTGTGTACCTCAAAATGGCAAAGGAAGAGAAAAGGAAGCTAAAATTCATTTTAGCTATTCTGTGTCTATAATGTTCTTGAAATGATCAGGATTAACTCTGTTCCTTTCTGGCTGTCTTTGTATTTTTTTGAAGACTATTGAACGATATATTTATATATGCCATTCTCTTTTTGTCTGTGATTTTATTAAACGCAAGGTGGCTGCCTCAGTTTCTTTTATAAGGACCATGGTAGTGTTGCTGTTAGCATGAACTCTCTAATCAGTTACTGAGTTGAGTAAGTCACCTGCTCAGCTGCCTTTTGAAATCTTGAGCTCCTTCTGCTGCGTGAGGATAGCTCCTTGTATCCTTGTGCTCTTTGGTCTTCTCATGAATTCCCATGAAGAGCTTAATTTAGGTGGGACCTTCAGTCTTACGAGACTGATGTCTTCTCTCAGAATTCATCTGTGTGTCCATGGACATTGCTGTGTTCTAGCCTTCAGGATTCCCAGATAAACAGGGTTTTGCTCTTGCTGCTTTCCTTTTTCTCTGTGTTTTTTTTTTTTTGGTAACCTGTTATTGTGTATCTTGCGTGTTTGTTTCAAATCATGGCTGAATTTTTTTGAACCTACTGTATGGAAGCCTTTGTTCCAGCTGTTTTTTCTGTTCTCGTCGTCATAACACCTCCATTTTTATTTAATAAAATGTATCTCAGGGAAAAGTGCTTATGACGGAAAAGATTTAGACATGTTCTAAGCTCTTCAGGAACTTATAAGGGATGAGGTAGGTCGGGACATAGTCACATTAACTTCACAATCTTAAAACTAATCTATGATGTTCAGAAAAGGGCAGTTCTGTTGCCTCTGCTCTGATCTTGGGTATTAAGCTCGTGTTACAGACTTGAGGATGAAGTTGCTCACAGATCAGTGGTAATAATAAAGCAATTTTTCTCTCAATATATCTAACATTTTTCTTGAATAAACTAAAAATACATCTTCAAATCAACTTTTAACAGCAGTCATATAAATTCCACTGACTGAGTGCCACTTGTAAGATGTAACTGGGTGGTGGAGGGGCTTGGTTTAGTTTCTTAAATATACAGCTTCCATTTTGAGGGGATAAAAACCAACAAAATTACAACTCCTTTTATCTTATTTGTCCTCACACTTAATAAACTAAGTGTAGCATATTACAGTGACTTTTCATACCAAATTTGGTCTGTCTTGAGTTGTAAGGAAGCATACATAGAAGGTATTTGTGGGTGTAATTACAGCTGGCACAAAACCAGTTTGCTATACAGTGAAAACAGTGATCTGCATCTGCTGTTGCTGCTGCAGCGAGGATTTGAACAAGAGCACAAGAGCTGTTTGAGTTGCCTCAGAAGATACAGGAGCCCCATGACTCCTGTAGTGGCTGACAGAAAGCAATGCCATCTCTCTGGTTTATGCCAAACATGCATCTGCCAGGCTTAACAGTTCTTGGGTAAGTTTCCTGACTTTCTAGTTGAAGCCTGGCAGCAGGAAGCCCTCATGATACCACAGTCAGTGATTCTTCATTGTCCAGGGAAGGAAAGTGAACCTGGTCATCCAGACCCTATTGCTGCTGGAGCCAAAAATGTAGATGGGCTTTATCACTGCGACTAAATGGTTTGCCTTCCAGTTGTTCCTGACCTGCTGGAGGTACAGCCATGATCCTTTCCATGCTGTCTGCTCTGTTGTGTGAGCAAGGTCCTCCACTTCCTCGTCTGCCAATCAGTACAATTTAAATCTGCTGCCTGTGGATGTTACATCAAAGACAGGGGCTATTTTGTCAGAGATCGTGCAGACCTGGACTCACACCTGTGAACTGGATTGCAGCAGTCAGTGAACTGAATTCAGACTGCATGGCTTTCCTTTGAAGTCATGATTCTCTTTTAATGAGGATGGAAAAAAAGACTGGAAAAATACTTTCTCCCCAGAACACAGAAGGGGAGGAGTGAAGAAGTGGCCTCTGGTCCCTCTTGGCTGAAGGAGCTTGAGAAGGGAGGGATTGCCCTCTAGACCTTACAGCATTCCCTCTGCCATCAGCTGCATAGGATAGGCACCCTCATACTCCAGAACAGAGCAAGGGATAGAATGCTTACATGGGAATGCTTACTTGTCCTCTTCTCCTCTGGGAAAGCGTTCTAGGAGAGAGACACTTTCTGTGATTCATGTTTCCAGCAGCCCATGTGTGATCTGTGTTGGTCCAGCTGCCATAGCTGTACCTGGCACCACCTGTGAGAAGCTCTGACAGGAAAGAATTGGAAGATGCCATCTTCACAGGGTCAGGTGTCACTAAAACCAGCGTGAGACAGTGACTCCACAGTTCACTGCAGAGTAGAAATGGAAAATCTGGGCACTGCTGCTGCATCAACCCTCAATCCAGGATGGTGGCTTTCATGTTTTAGTGTGTTGACATCTGATACCTGACCATAAGGTGAGACTTCGACACATGGAAAGTGCCAAAACACATGGATCACTTTATTCTTGTTGATTATGGTGATTTATTTGAGCAACAAAATTGCATCCCTAATAAGAAAGTTTATTTTGTATGAAATGTGGACAGACCAGACATGAGATGTCCTGCACAAAAAGATGAGGAACCAGCTCATTTTGAACACATGTACACATTTGTACGGAGATCTCTTCCTTTTTTAACCAACTTGAAGATCCTTGAAATGACCAAAGAGGCCACTTAATGTCTTGCGTATGGAGTAGTTTGTAAGAAATGAGAGAGCAGATTTGAGACTTCTAGCTATTAGTAGAAACACTTGCTGAGGTGGAAATAAACCAGCAGAGAGGAGGCAGAAAGGGGGCAATTGTTGCTGGTTTCCCTTGAGAAAGCTAAATTAGAAACGTTCACCCTTACAAATGAAGATATCCCGCCTGCTATTTTATGGTAATAATGACATTAGGATAAAAATGTAACAACAACAAGGAGCCGTTTTGTTGGACAAGTATTGCCCACACCAGCAACTCAGTCCTTTTTTTGGAAAAGTTTGGGAAGACTTGTTCCCACTACCTTCAAGAAGGAAGCTGACAACAAATCCATTAAGACAAGATGCCTGTGTGCATGCAGCTACATGCATTTTCTCTGTAATGATATGAAAATTTGGAATGTGTTTGTCAACACCCACCAACAAATACCCAGGGGCCCCTGCAGGCACAGTAGGCTTCTTTATCCTGGTGTAAATTCAGTTTGTCTGCTCTTTCCACTGTGCAAGCAGAACAGTGCAAGTCCTGGGCATGTAGGGGAGAGGTACGGCCCATCCTGGAACACAAGATGTCTGTTCCTGCTGGTGCTGATGGGGTTGAGGAGAAGGAGGAATAGGTGAGAGCTGAAAGGCGAGAGGTTTCAGCAAGTTTCATGTGCATTTAACCTTCAGAATTGCATGTCACACCTCAAAAGAAAACCAGCCTTGAAGAGAAATGCTCTCTTTTCTTCTACTGCCTAGTGGTGCAAATAAAAAGAACATGGCAAGGTAGTGTATATATTACAGATAATTTAAGATTATATACTATTAAATGTCATGAGGACCATAAGAAAAAGGCCAAAAGCAATGCAAGACAGTCCAGCCTTAGAATTGGTAGACTTAGGTGCCGTGATCTATAACACAATCTTGGACAAGGCTCTTATGCCCAAATCCAAACCCATTAATTTCTTAACGCATATCTGGGCATCTCACATTTCTGAGAATCTAAATATGTTTTTCACTTTGGGGTTATAATTCTTTGGGTTTGTGCTCTGTGAGATGAGGATAATAGAGTGCTTCTCACTGCCCAGAGATGTCAGTTTACAGAATATTGGCTCTGCATCATATTTTTATGCTGGACTAAAGGAAGGACCTTAAATGGGATTGTAAAAAGCAGAGCTGTTCATTAGTTTTTGCAGGGATGTGTGTCTTGGTTTTGGTTTGGGTTTTTCTCCATTGAACTCCTTACTCATCTCTGAGACATACACTTGGAAAATGTTTTGGGTAGAGATCAGGGGTTTTGGGTGTCTAGTTCCAGTGTAGTTGCCCTCATCAGTGAAGCACCAAGTCTTTTGACTTCACCATGTTTTCTCTTCAACTTTTGCTTCTCTAAGCTTCCATTCCACTGGTTTTGAAAAAATGGTGACAGTCATGCTCTGTTTGCTGATTACTTGGTTTTGGTCTACTTACAGAATTAACAGCAAAGCTACTCTCTCTCCATGCTAAAATAAATCACTTTTCATTCACATGGCATAATTATTATTTAATTATTTAAATCAGCTCTTTTCCCTCCTTTTTTGCAGTTGGTGTTTTTTGTGGGTTTTTTTGTTTGGTTGGTTTTCTTGTTTGTTTGGGGTTTTTTTTTTGGGGGGGAGGGTGTTTATTTCCCTCCATGTGAAGAGTACCTGACAATCTTTTCAGGAGTTTGTTTTCAGGAAGATGATTCGCATGGTGCTTGTGTAGAGACTGAATATTTGAATAATTTATTTATTATTAGCATTCAGTGTGTTTGCAGTGGTATTATTGAAGAAGTAAAATTAAGTCAGAGGGGTTGTGCAGTGTGTCCCTAAGGGAGTAATTTGAACAGCAGAGCTCTCCTTTGTTCGGGAAAGTAGGTAAAATCCTAGTGGGGCTGCAGGGGTCCTGAGCGTGCTGGTGAGGGCTTGTGTTTGTGAGAGGATTTTGTAATGGCCTTAGCACTGTGCAGTCAATAGAAAATTCCAGTGAGAGACTGAATTTTGCAGTGATTAATGTAGAAAAGGTACTTTGGGGTGACATTTTTAGCTCTGCATTCCATGTAGGACATATACATAGAGTGTTGTGGATTAGCTGTGCAGTGTGTATGTAGTCTTTTTATTGTGGAGTAAGACAATGGCTAAAGCTGTTATTTTTTAAGTGCCTGAAGTGTGGTCCTGTTAACATTGATGTTAGAGCCATTAATGCGGAAGTGTGACTGCTGGCTGTTTATATTCCCTGTGACCAAAACATCTGAGCTACCTTTGGCCTCTAAAGTTGAGAAGGAAGAAAATTGCATTATGACAGACAGGTCTGGGTAATGGTAGATCGTGTTGCAGAGTACATGAAGATAAGTTTCTAATGTGTTTAGGCTCAGTAACTTATGTTTTAGATCTGCATAGGTGTCTTTGCTATCTTTACAGATAACTGCTTATTTTGTAATAGTCCTGCATAGAGACTTTCGAAATTCTTACTTCTGAGTGACTCAAGATGAAGTTTACTGACTTTGTTTTCTTCCCCTGACAACTGGAGAGTGTGGGTTGGGTGAGTGCTGCAAGGCAAGTCTTACCATGGTGCTAACCTTGAGCAGAGGTTCTGGGCACAGGTCTGTGTGTGCCCGCCTGTTTTACCTTCAGTGTCAACTGCTGTGCAAGCAGTGCCAGTAAAACAGCACTTTGCAATATGGGCCACAGGGAGAAGTAACTGCTACTGCTGCAAGTCTCCGCAGTGCTGGCCTGGCTGCCCCAGTAACTCTTGTAGTGTAGGAAAGAAAAGGTCAGGGAAGTTACCCAAAGGATGGGGAAGGTGAGAGGAGTTGCGTGGTCCTTGGCCAGACAGAACTCAGTGCTGAGGTGTAACCTACAGGTGGTGTTGCTCCAAGCATGCTGCTAAATGGCTTCAGGTATGTTCTTAGTTTCTTTCTAGGTTGGTCCTGCAGGTGAAGTGGCTGTGACTTTGCAATTTGAACACTGGAATTTACTTCCTTTACATTGCCAGTAGCTGATCTCAGCTTTTTTAGGCGAAGTATTTTGTGTAACTAGCCCTTCTGTAGGCGTCAGCACAGGTGTTTTTATCCAAAGGCATATCCCACATACCCCACCTAATGTACACGTGGGACTTATTTACAAATGGAAACTGACTGTGGGCTCTTGGGTTTCAGTTGGGTGAGGAAGGTGGAGACAAGATAGAGCAAGAGAAATGACTGGTTTCCCTTCAGTGACTTTCTCCATTATTAGGACGGCCATACATCCGGCAATGTTTACCTTTCCCTGCCAGGAGCTGTGGTTTGCTCAGAGAGTGAGGGTTGTTTGCCTGTTGTGGTTGTTTGTGTCCAGGGTTGCTGGATGCCTGGTGGCACAGCAAGAGCATCTCCTAAGGGCCTGTCATGTAGCTGGAAAGTACTGGATATGATTGCTGCAGATACAGAGACAAGTCTGGCAGCAGTTGGTGTCAAACCTTTTCTGTAAGTGGAATTTGGGGCCAGGCCACCTTTGGCTAGGCTTGGGCTTTGAGTAGGAAATCTCAGTGGTCTGTGACAGGGATGTAGCATACCATTAGTTAGATCACATTTTACAAGAGCATGTCTTTGAACAAGTCACAGTTAGAAATTAGTGGTAAAATTTGTATAGTAACTTGGAAAATGGTAGAGTATGGAAAGATTTATTTTCTGTAACTGTGAAATTATTGTGATTATTGCCATCAAAATCTCTGGGCTGATGAGCTGGAACATATGCTTCATGCTGAGAGCCTGTGAATGTTTGGCATTCCTAAAATGTGAAGGTGGCTGATATTAGAAGCAATCTTGGCTTTCATAAGTCTAGAGTCTGTTTGAGAGCACAGCTACAAGGGAGGCGTAAGCCTGTGCTTTACATGGAGATTACTAAAATAAGAATAATATTGCAGTTGTGTTGCTATGAGCAGTTTTGGTGGTGTGCAGATTGCTGTGAGCAAGGGAAAGCTGTTGTCAAGTTAGGCTGTTCCTTGACTACACGTCAGGTTTCTTGTGCCAGACCTATACTGAGAGAATGAAAACAGAAGGTTTGGAAATTTTTAAGACGCTCTCTTGCTATGATCTGCTTGTATGATGGGCAGTTACATGTTTTTGGATGCCTGGGGAAGCCAAATCTTCATAACTAGTAAACAGAAGAAAATTATGGGGAAAACAGTGATGGGGATCAAGTCCAAGCAATGTTTGTGTCTTGTGGCGTTTTTTGGTATACTGTCTGTGTTAATGTTGTTCGTCGTTAACACTGGCAATAATTTCCCCTCTCTAATGTGCTAAGAATATCTTTCTGCTGGTCGGAGCAGATCTCTGTGCTGCTGGTTAAAGATAGGTAAGTTCTTGATTATTGAAAAGGCATTTCTTAAACATCCAGAAAAAATGGCAAATTAATGGAAGTGAAATGTTACTAGAAGAGCTTAATTTTGTTTGAACTCTTCAGAAAAATAGAGGCCATCTTGAATTGAAAGGGTGGTCAGTGGCTTGCACATTTCACTGCTGTGAGTTATTTAAGCTAAATGTGAAAAATCCATTGGTTTCAGATATTAAAATAAATCTTGCCACTAGAAATTCTTCAGTTGTACACTTGAGAGTATGCAGAGCTCTGGAATGGCCAAGTTTGTTCTTACAACTGTGAATCATAATTTGATTTTTTTGAAATTTTTAACAGACTAGAAAATTAATTGGGACTACAAGAGGGAAGGAGGTGGGAGGTTTTTTTGTTTTTCAGTACAACTACAGTGTTTTCAGAAACCCCAAAACCAAAGCTGGAGCATCTTCTGGGGAAACTAGTGCTTTTCACTACTGGTTTCAAACTACTTGAAGTACCCTTGCCAAGCAGTAGACTGTGAACATGAACTTACTGTATACAGCACTTCTTCCTCACATCCCTCACCCTTTGTAAGAGAAAGCTTAAGTTGAACCTGGATTTTGAAAGGTAAATTTTTACAAAACAGTCCTCTCTAATCAGGAGAGTCAGATAAAATCACTTTCTTAAGAAGGTAACATTCCATAGGACTTTTAGACTAGTAAAAGAATTTATCCTCTCTTTAATGCATTTACTACTGATCACAAGTTAGCAAAAAACCCATAACTTTTCCTCAAATTATTTTAGGACAACCTCCATCAATTTGGAAATAGGATTACAGGCTTCATTTTACATGTAATTTCTCTTAGTTTCCTTTCTCTTTATAGGTCAGAGTGTTACACTGCTTGCAATTGCATACAGTAAAGGTAATAAATTCTCTTTCTCTCTGACAATATTTGTTTCTGTGTCTAACCCATCATTCTGCTTTTTCGTACACAAGAAGGATAAGCTGAAATTGAAATTGAAATTAAAATTGTTCATACAATGATGGGAAATTCCAGTCCTGGTTTTTACATGCATGCATATTTTGAATCAAGAAACTAGGAACACTTCCTGCATATATTTCATTTTTTTAATTTCTACAGTACATCCTTGTTTTGTATCTTTTAAACACTATTTATTTATTTTGTATGAATATGCACTTTGTTTTTCATTATAATAAAATAGGAAAAACTGCTTTGTGAACCACAAATTGAGTTTCAGCACTCAGTTTCTGCTATTAAGTATGTTGTTTCTTCTCAGAAACGAGAACAGTAAGTGATTTCTCCTGGAGATGAAAAAATAAAATATCTAAGGCCAGACCCACTTGATTAACTGTGCATGTGCAGACATTTCTGTGCCAGTGTGTATATCTAAATAAATGCATTTAAATGTAAGTGTATGTGGTTAACTAATATATTGAGCATGTACAAAGAAATGCACAGTTATGTAGAAAAACTTCCCTTCTTATGCTAAAGTTTTGGTGCATCTGCCCCATTCTCATTGTCGCAAATGAGTTGTCTGGCCGCTTAAAGAATCACTGTCAAAGGTATCAGCCAAAGTGGGGTTTAATATGAATTTGGGAAAACGCAACTTTTCAGAGTTCAGTGTCAAGGTTCACTCTACTGCTTATTACACAGGAGAATCAGATTAGAAGCAACTTGGAATGATTTCCATGGAAGCCAAGAATGCAAAAGGGACTACGGATGCGAAGATAAGGGGCCAGAAGGGTTTAGCACCTCTTAATCATTGAGTACTTGAACATTTACAAAGTGATTTGGTAGGGTTCTCTGCAATTATTGCTATGACTTAACTGTAGGTTTGAGATGGTAACATTCATACCATCATCAATTCACAGGCATACAAGTAAAACAATATGTACACCTATTTCTTTGTTTGTAAAGGGGCCTATCAAAAATAGGTACCTCTCAGGTTTGGTGAAATATTTGTATCAAATCCCGTTGTGTTTCCCAACACCTTGAGGAGCATGTTGATGAGGGGGAGCAGGGATATCAGCCTAGGCCTCATCGTCTGCAATGGTGCTTCAAATATCTGAAGCTTAAGGGTTTGCGAGTTCTATAAACATTCTTTTCTCTATAGTATTTTGTGTTCCTGTCAGTTCTCCCTTTCAGTTCTCTAGAGCAAAACTGAAGTTATCCCCCTACTGATTTTTCCTTCCCACTCTCCTTCAAGCAGTTCAAGTTTTGATCGCTGCAGTTGACATGGCTAATACTTGGCTCAAATTGGAGTTAAATAAACTAGGTGTATTGTAAAGTTGTTTTGTTAAAAAGAAAATAAATTCCTTTAATCTTACAGTGCCATGAATTTGTGTTGACATTATGTCCATATCAACTTACTTTATTACCAAAGGTAGGTTTCTATCTTCATCTTAGGTAGAATACTTCTTATGTGCTGTATGAGGCTGTTTGGTTTTGCTTTTTGGCTTTTCTTGGCTTTTCTTTTACTGTGTCTGTAACTCAACTGCTGCTTTGAATTACAGTGTCTTGCACAGATACAGCTCTTTCTACCCTTCCTATGCGAATGAAGCCACTGTGTTATATGTAAGAATATGAAGCCTGATACATGTGAATTGATGTCTTGAGTACAGGTTTGACATGACTGGCACATAGTACAGCGCTGGCACTTGTTTGTGGTGATTTTGACAGGATTAATCACTGACGAGGCAACGTGTGTACAAAATGAGTGCTCAGCATGTAGTTTCATACAGAAAGGCACTTCTATTCAAATTGATACTCAAAGTACCCAGCAAACCCTTAATTTCCCCCTACCTTGTGTTGAACAGCTTAATGCTGGAAGGCAGGAGTGAGACAGGGCAGAACTGGATGGGGACAGAACTTAAGGAGAACACAGTACTGCAAGGTCACGACTCCCTGGCTTTTCAGTTCAGTCACGATGGGGCGAGCAAGGCTCCAATTACTTCTGAAGGACAGGATCCAAATTTACTGGAAGATTTCTGAAATTAATCCTTCTGAAATTTTGTTCCTGGGATCATCAGTTACTCCTTTGCCAGACTTGCAAATGCATATAGGTCTGTGACATCATGATTTATTTTGTAAACATTCCATGATTTGACTGCTATCTTTAGAGATGCCCCCTCTGTCTACATGGAGATGTTTTTCTTGAAGAGTGACACACATTAAACTCTTCTGGGTAGCTCTTAGTTTCCACTCTTGGGAGGTCAGCCAGCAAAGATTATAAAACTAACATTGCTGATCTTTTCACTGATACTTGACTTTCTCTGTGATTGACTGCAACAAAAAATCTTAAATACGTATTTTACTAAAGGAGGAAAATGAAAATATAAAGGTACAGAATGAGATTTGCTAGTACCCCAGACCACTGAACAACTGTTTAGCAATATACAGATTTAGTAAAATAGCTCAAGATGATGCTAGTGAGCTATTAGTCTAACTAAAGGCACCTCCCCTTTTTTTTTAGATTGGGTTTGCTTGGTTGGGGTTTTTTATGCGGGTTTTTTTGTACTTTCTCTGAACAAATAGAAATGGATGCAGTACTTTGAGTGGAATAATAACCTTTTCCACTGAAGATCGGTTTGAATTAATAATAAGGAAACTTAGAACAAATCTTCACAGTTACATGACAACAGATCCTAAAGTATACAGTTCCTCTAAATGTTTTATTCAGCTGGTAGACCTGTTTTATAAGCTGAAATTCTTTTCCAGGTAATAACCTAGGGAAGCATAAGTCTGACAGGAGGAGGGACAGCTTTGTAGACTCAAGACAATATGCAAAGAATCTTAAAACTGCTTTTTGGAACAGCCCATAACCTGTAGTTTGGGGCACACCCAAGTGTTGTAGCGGCTGGCCAAGAGTCCTGAGAGAGGAGCGGGGCTTCAGCAGTTCCTGCTGCCTGCCTGCTGCCTTAGAAAACTCGGGTTTGAATTGACTAGCTGTGGTGTTGTTTTGAACCCTGAACTCACGTGGGCAGCTGTGTCTGTAAACGTGCAGTCCTGCCACCACACTTCCCACGCGTTTCAGGTTATCGTACATATATACACAGATAATTTGTTGAAGGTTGGCATATTCTTATCGAAGGACATGAAGTGCGTGAATCACTGTGTGGCAGCTGAAACTGGCACTGTGAGCCTCCACTTGTATGTCTGTGTGAGTTAAAACAACCGCCTGCACTGCTCTGACAGACTGCCTGATGTGTGCAAGTGCAGCACCCAACAGACTTGAGGCATTGTCTTAGTACAGGTCCCTTTTTCAACCTCAGCTTTTCTGAATTCTTCAATTGGGTTGTTTCTTCAGTATTTTTTAACAAAAAATCAGGAAGGGGAATGTTGCTAACTTCACACAGGAGAACAAGCTGAAGCCTGTAGAAGTTCTGCCCTGCAGGCGTGATGTTTGGTCATTCAGAAACAAAAAACGCCTGTATGATAAGTACCTTCAGGTATGCAGGCTGCATGCAAAAGAATAAACAAGAGTTTCCTGTTGTCCTCACTGGTTAGAAAGCAACAGTTGCCTTTGGCCAGGAGACTGGCTGCTTAGAGAGGTCACTCCTTGGGGAAAGTGGTGGTGCTCAGCTGGCCCATGCCAGGAGGCCCCTGCAAGGGACAGAATGTGGTGGCCTCTGTAGAAAGAAACAGTCTTGTCAGTTTGATCCTACAGTTCCTGTAAGCAGCTACTGTTTTATAAAGGGACAATTTGAAAAGCAGTGTTTGAGACCCGTGAAAGGAGAAACCAGCTGATATGGACTAATTGGAGTAAACTATGGTTAATATTAAAGGTGTCTTTAGAAAACCCCCATTGCATCTGAGTTGCCTTTCTGAGCATTTGGATGTACTGTATTTCTCTGCTTGGATTCCCTGAGCCAACGAGGAACAGTTTTACATCAAGCACTATGTTTCCTAAATGACTCAAGATTTAGCCAATTCTCATGAATTTAGAACAAATGCTGAAGTCTGAGAAGACTTTGCCATGCTGTTTTTGTTATACCACTACAAAGATTCATCCCAGCTTTCACTGCGCTGCTTTGTGGTGGTGGTTTCACAAGTTGTATTTCGTCTACACTTACTGAACTCCACCAGGCTGCTTTTCTGCCATAGTGTGTTCTACTGACAAAGCTGACTGTCACTTACATTAGTAAGCTATTGGTAGTGATTTGCCTACAAGTCAAATATAGGCTGGAAAAAATAAGCTCCACCTTTTGGTGGGTGTAGTTTGGTTTGGGATTTTTTGGCTCTGCCACCTATATGACTTTAGATTTGTTATTTGTATATGTAAGAAAATCTCAATTCTCTCACGGTTTTGCATCCTGCTTGGCAATCCTCTATGAGATGGAATGAGTTTACATATTGCATTATCTGAGGTGCTCAAAAAAATAATAAAAAAGGAACCATTGAGCACCCATCCTAAAAGTTTGAAACTACTCTGACAGAGACTGAGGTATCCATTTAACAAAAAAGATTATTCTGTTACTTTGTTGTTTACTCAGGGGTTGTTCCCCTCACCTTTGCCCATTATGATTGCTGGTGTCATTACTTATTTCATTTGCTGAAGTTGAAACTCTGGATCAGTTTCTGTTATCAAGAAAATCTGTTTACATTTTTGGGACTTTATAAGCTTGTCACTCTAATAGAAGTATAAGGTATGGTACCTAAGTTTATTCAGGCAGTGCTTTTCTGTAGATGGTATGGCACCTGGCAGAAAATCAAAATGAGAGGCCCTGTGGTATCCAGTATCTAAATGTATCACGTCTAAATAGGACTCCTTAGATTGTTTTTATTAGTATCAAAAACCATGAAATGTTTTCAAGAAGGATAAATTACTTGAATCATGATAGTAACTCTGAGCACTTGCCACATACAGGGCTTCTCACTCTCAAAATACTATAAAGCATTGTCTCATCAAATCATAAAGCACCCATTTTCGTGGGTTTGGGTGAGCACCAACACCCCTGGCTTAAATGGAGAGTTTGAGCAGCTTCACCAGAGCGAGTCTGTGCCTGTCAGGTGTGGCAGGAGCCACAGGGGCCCTGATCTCTCCTTGACTCCTGCATACTTTAAAATACACCTTGAGAGAGATTTCTGTCAATACTGCAGAAGCATGCTCCAAAATAATTAAGTATCTGCCTGCACATTTTGGACACAGAGTTTCCAATGAATGAAAACTTACATGGTCTCTTAGTTTGGTAGGAAATTTGCTATAGGTTTTCTTTCTCGGTAAAGGACATTTACTGTGCCATTACTTCACAGAAGGCCAGAAATAGGCAGGTGTCACCGGAGGTGAAAGACCTTCTGCACTTGGACAAATGAGAGAGAAGGTGCACATCATGACCAAGGAAAGGAACTAGGGAATAATGGATTATCTGTGAGTGGTTATAAATCACATTAGCACTTCCATGATTAGAGAGGCTATCTTTTTATCTCCAGTAATCTGTATGACTCTTTTCTGCAGGCATGACTGCTGTGTAAGAGCTGGGCTAGCTTTCATGTTTCAAACCCAGTGACACCTTCTCTCTGGATTCCCAAACTTTAGCATATGAACTCTGAAATTTCTTTGAGGAAACTAAGGATCTCTAAGGTGTTGTCCCTTGGGTGCCTGTACTGGCAGTTGGGGCTGCACATACACGTGCACCTCACTCCGTCCAGGCAGCTGTTGGAGCAATCTCATACGCAAGTATGAGCTCTGTCATTTCCCACACTATTTTCTCTAAAGCACTCAAATCACAGAGCACTCAAATTAAGTAGTTCATACACTTTGGAATTGAAGAGACTGCCTTGGAGAAACTCTCCAACTGCAGCTGAATTAATGTTAACCAGGGCCCCAGGATTGCTAGAAATAAATAAGGAGTGGATAAGGGGCTGAGAAGCCTGGCAGAGCTTCAGAATGCAAAGGTGGAGTGGCTGGGGAGCATTATCTTATCTAAATGGTAATTTCTATTCTGTACGTTAATTAAAACACATAGTGTACAAACTAGCATTTAGCAAATCTTTCAGAGGATCTTTTCCTAAGGGGATGCTTTGAAAGTAAGTTGTGAGTTCTACATGCCTGCTCAGTGCAGCCTGTAAGAACTGTACTGAAGCAAACACTCCACATTATGTGCCCTCTTTAAGCAATGGGGTTTTAGATATGTTGATAATTTTGGGGAGAACTGTTTTGATTTTGTTCATAATAATGCATTTTGGATAGCATTATGTCAGAGAAGGTACAAAGCCACGTTTGCCAGTCAGTAGAGAAGAACAGTTTGAGATGGAGAAATCTGGTTCATGAAATAGAGAAAGGAGGCAAGAGTTTTCAAAGAAAATTTTCAATAGGAATTCAGAAGTTTTATTTATTCCTTAATGATTCTTCCTCATGAAGACTTAAGAACAAACTTATCCATGAACCAGTTTGGATGAGTTAAACCTGTTCTAGGTGTGTCTGATTGTCTGTTTGTTGACGGTGTAGAAACAAGGTCCCCATTTAGTAATCAAAAAATATTTAAATGGCAGGCACGTTTTTCATCATCTTGTCATTTTGCTTTCTTTGCATTCATGACTCTGATTTGTGGGCATCCTTATTTCTTCGTAACATCCCATATTCTACGTCTCGGGTGGAATGGTCTTGTGCACTGGAAGAGATGAGTACTGCTGATACTTTAGTTGCTATTGTGCCTTTTTATGGAACATAGGAACATACCACCTCAGAAAAAAATCCCATACAAAATACTTCTCACTTGAAAAAAAGTAGAATTTCGTGTATTTGTAGTAATTGCAATGACCCCAAGTGCAGCAAATGAATAGCAATGAGAGCCAGAGAACAGTCTTCTGCTACGTTTAGAGGCAGGGTTTTTGATTTTCGTTTTTTTAAAGTTTTGCAGAGGGACAAATATTCACTGCCATGAGAAAAAGAAGTTACAAATGCCCGTGTGGAATTAAAGGGTATTTGGAAATGAAATGCAACCCTGTGTCCCAAATACGCAATTGCGTGCGGTTTGCCTGGGCATTTCAGGAAAATCCACTGATCCACTGTCCTAATCTTATCCAAATAATTAGATTTTGGATTAAGGTAGGCTGTAGTCATAAAAACCGTAACAGGTAGAGATAATTTTTGTCCAGTCTGAACCCTCTCTTATTATGCCTAAGGTTCTTTTCTTATTTATAAACTTTTGTAGCTTTCACTTCGATGATTAATCTACAAGCAGAGAGCAAAAGTTATTAAGGGTAGAAACAGACAAAAAGATAAATGCTGACCTTTCTAATTGGCTCTTGAAACCTGAAATATTTACTGCTTGGAGGATTTATAATGTTTGTGGAATGATTTGTCATCCAAACTAAGTATTTCTTGCTTCTTCATGAAGCCATGCTAACCTCAGATGAATAAATATCTGTTGGTGCCTCCACGTAATGGATTTTTTGACATAGTAGAAAGAAATCTTACTTCCAAGCAATTCACAGGAAACTTCAGTAGCCAAGTGTACATTACTGTTGGTTCCCTCACTTGCTTTGCTAAGTGTGATCATGGCTGGAAATGAATGGTTCGCTTTTTTATCTGAGGTCTTTCGGCACCAGAATCAAGACTTAATCGTTCTCTGCACTGTTGGGTAGCAGAGCAGAACGGTCTCTCAAAGCTGACAGGGTGGCACTTTGTTCTTTGCACGTGTTCTCTGGAGTGAGTGCAAAGGGCTGTAAAACCTGTGATTCTTTGCTCCACTGTGGATTTGAGGTTTTCAACACTAATTTGAGGTGTTCTTTTCCTCTTTTAGTACTGAAGCTGAGATGTTTGATAGTACCCTGGAAAGCATGATGATGTAGTCACCGAGAACGAGCTTGTTTTCGCTGTGTTCTGCAAACTAGCTAGGATTAAGTGTTTGCATTGCACTGTATTACAGCAGGTTTTATTCACAGACAATGGTAACTTCAGCATTTCACTGACAAATCTAGTCTCCCCTCCCAATAAGAATTTGGTAAATGTGATGAAGTGGATTGCCTTTGTTGCAGTGTTGATCTGTGAAAAGAATGCCAGAAAGTACTGTACTTCTACAAAGAGGGTGGAAAAAAGGCAAGCATAAAAACTCAAAAAGACCTTTCCTGTGGCTTTGTTGCTGTGATAAATGCAGTGTGTTCCAGGGACCTCTGAAAGTGAGTTTTTGAAATGGCCTGACACACAAAAGTGCAAATCTACTGAGCTAATCTTGAAGAGTAAGTAAAATCACATTGTGTTTGACTTTAAAAGGAGTTGTAAGCTATCCTACTGGGCCCCTGATGGATAAATTAACATTGATGTTTCAGAATCAAAGTGTCCCATGTAAATTCACTCGTGTTATGTAACAGTTGAGGATTTTAGGAGAATTATGACATAAGCCTGATGCTTATTTATTAAACTGATCATTAATTACACTTAAACAATTTACTGGTGGAGTGAAATGAAGAGTAGCTTTGCAGCTCTTTTCATTTTACTTGCAGCATCTGTTGCAAGCTTAAATTTCTCTTCCCTTTTGCCTTGATGCTGTATTCATATTTTTGGCAGTGTTTAGCATAGATTGGTTATTTCTTTTGAAAAGGTGATATATGCCCACTCCATGCTCAGGACACAACAGGAGTAAATTGTTGAGCCACTGGAACTGGTTTTGGTCATGGTTTCTTAGCCATGCTTTCCCTCCCCCCCCCCCCTCTCTTTCACCCCTCCCAATTAAACCGTGTAGGGGAAAGCACCTGTCATTGTACCTGTCTCATAAAAAGATCAATTTGTCAGTAACTTAAGATTAAATTTGCTCAGAACCTTGCTATGGCTGATGGAAGGATCCATCAGTATCTAGCAAGATCTCCAAAAGCTTCAAATAATGTGCCAGCTACTTAAAGTTTGGGACCACCTATGAGTTGTGTAACTGAATCTGCCATGTACAGTGGCAGCCACTTCAGCTTTAAACTTGTTGCTCTGAAGTGAGAAGCAGGCTCACACTCAAAATATTTGAATTTAGAATTGCTTCCATTTCTGCATTTCTTAATTCTGCTGTCTGAATGAAGAAAGAAGAATGAGCATTTCATAATTCGGCTTTCAAAGGTATGGATGTCTCAACCTAGAACAGAGGTCTTGTGGAAATAGATGCAAGCGTTGTAGAGAAGGAAAAGTTAATACCTGACCTGCTTCCAGGTCAGCAATGACACAAAGCCGTACATGGGAGATCAATTACAAAGGAAAGAAAGTCAGTATTATCCTGTTGAACTGAAACCAGAATATCTTACAACTTCAGTTTTTCCTGAAAAATCTTTATTTCAGAAGAATAATTAACCCCAAACTTTGCAGTGAAAACCTGGGTTTCTTGTTAGCCATAGGTAAGTATAAAACTTACATTTCCTGAGACCATAAACAATTTTGAAATAATAATGCTCCAGTTTGAAAGTAATTCCTGCAGTTATCTTCTCCTGTGGCCGTTAGGTGAACCAAAGCAAACGTGTTGCTCCTACTTTAGCCTGTGATATGAGGCAGTGTACACAGCAAGCACTGCTGGGTGTTGGTAAGAGCAGTTTGGGGGAAATATTGACCAGTTGTTTTTAGGTGAAAAATATTGTATATTTTATATCCCTTCCTCAGAGTTTTGACAGTGTGGATTTGCTTAGATTTTTGGGAAGTCCTGATTTCACACGAACACATTAATTAAGAAAAAATGTGGGCACAATTTTGCACTTTGTCTATTTCATAGTGTTGACGCAGAGAGCAGTGTTCTGGTGTTGCCTTGTCTAAATATAGGTTTTAATTGTTTTCCTCCTTTTACAAAGGAGTTTCAGGGAGCGATAGATCAGCTGATAGAGCAGAATGAAAGCTTCGTGTACACAGCACATGAATACAAGTACTAAAGCCTTTGCTACCCACGTGTTGAGTCCTGGTACCAACCCGTGTGTCTGGCACACACAGTGCAGTGGGATCACTGGCGGGCTAATCCGTAGGTGTTGGAAACACCAGCCATGATGTTCAGCTGTGTCACATGAAGAACTAACTGTTCAGGCCCTGGAAGCGTGTGGAGTTACAGGAGCTCTCAACAGAGGATTGCAGATTGTGCACGTTCTCAGTGAAGGAAGTTTTAAGAAAAGTTTTTCATAAAGACTGAGAGTTTGCTGTGATGGTGCTGACAAGTTCCTTTCATGTAGCTGTAGTTTGAATAGGCAAAAAAGAGCTCATTTCAAAATGCTGTCAAAAACTGGGGGCTTTAAGCTTAATTGGAGCATGTATGTTGTAAAATGAATTTCAGGAGGGGGAAAAGTTTCCACTTCATATTTAATTGTATTTGTACAACTTTTTATACAATAATTATGTGTTTTGCTCTGAACATCAAGTTATATTAGGAAGTAAATGGTATAGGCTGAGTCTGAATGTTAAGTGTGAGCAATGTTTAAAAAGCAATTAACTCTGAGAGGTGTACAGAGTGATAAATAGGGGAGGAGGCAAGCAACTGAAAATGAAATGATCTTGCTGTAACAGTTTAATGTTCAAGAGATGTGATAGGGAAGCAACTCATGCGTTGCCTGAGTTTCTGCTGGGCTTTTGCACACGGCAGATCCTGGAGCAGCCCAATGTTGGTATGCAAGGCTTCAGCTGGCAGTTACGATTTTCCCAGTGGCTTTCCTTTGCCCACAGTATTGACAAGTGTTTAATTGCATAAACATCACTTACTGAATATAACATAACTAATTATAAAAAGTTCAGGTTTTATTGTGGTTTTGGAATACATTAAAGAAGTGAGATTTTATCAGTCTAATTTTCCCCCTCCAGTGACTCATGGACCTGTGTGCACCACTCTGACAGTTGTGCGATTTGCAGCTGGGGCACAGGTTTGAAAGTAAACAGGGTGAAACTCTGAAGAGGTTGCAGCAGTACTATCAGGTTATCTAAGGGGTCTTTTGACTACTAATCGACTTAAGTATTTGGTTTGTGTGCAGTTGTCTCACCCATGCAGGTGTGTCTGACTGCCAGTCACGTTACACGTGTACAGAAGCTGAACAGCCCCCCTGTGGCTTTTATGTAGTTGGGTCTTTCAATCAAGCGTTTCCCTTCCCTCCAGAAATGACAGAGACTGAAGTAATAGAATTTGTGAAGTAAATTTAGAGAGATGCAATAGGTGATGAGTCACTACTTCAGCTAAAGTTTCTGTATTTTAAAATGCTTATTTTGTCTGTAACCTAAAACTCATCCCAAATGTTGGGCTGATTTTAATCCTTTATGGTGTTCAGGGAAGAAAGTGATTTACTGAAATTAGCAAGAATAAATCATGACAGTGATTCAATTTGAAGGAAGGGAAGGGAAGGGAAGGGAAGG
>VWZF01001121.1:1249453-1338303 GCA_013396755.1 Sclerurus mexicanus
GGAAGGGAAGGGAAGGGAAGGGAAGGGAAGGGAAGGGAAGGGAAGGGAAGGTGTTTAGTTTCTATACTGTATTGAAAACTGATTTCTTTAAAGACCCTCCAGATATTGAAGCTTCTAATTCTTGCAAGTGCAGTAGAAAGTATTTAATATGCAAAGCAGCAATATTTTGAAATATGAGTAGCTTTTAAAAACATTGCTGCAATTACTATATTTAAAAGTACTTATTTGGAAATAATTAAGGTCTTTTTTTTTGTCTTTTTTTTTGGCTTTATGAGTTGTGCTATATTTTGTTCTCAAAAAATGCAGAATTGTAGCTGTACTTCCTGAGCACTTGGCTTGGGCAAATTTTGTGTTGGTGAGTGTTTGTTAATGCAGTTTTACAGGTAAATTATCCTTGCCTGTACACTGTTACCACCAAAAAGCATTTTTGCTGGCACAGCTGCATTTACTAAGTAGAGTAACTTACTTCAGAGACATCATCAAATACAAATTGGCACATAGTGTCTCTCTCTGTTGTACCATCCCTCACTGAGCTTGGGTACTTGCTGAGAATTGGCTGTGATCTGGTTCCTCGGGAGCATGGGACAGTGTATGCCAGGATCATGCCCCAGCCCTGTTGCATTCTGCTCTGCCCCTGGCTTCATCTGAAGGTGATGTGGATGCGTCACTGGTTGGCTATGGGGCAGGATCTCACTGCACTGGGGAGCTCATCAGCAATATGCCAGCTCTAACGGGGGAAGCTGGAATGGGCGGGTATGTTAGGGTATTACTATCCTTATTAAAAATAGGAAATAGTGTTGTTACTGAAGAACAGTTTCTTGGTTGTGCAGGTAAGACTGCCTTTTGGTGAGGAATTGCCACTATTAGGGCATTTGAGGGTACAGTGATAAGTATCAGCATAAGCACAACTCCGTAGCTATAGGTTAGGTCAGACCTGTGAGGAGAAGTTATTACCAGGAAGGACTGTGTCTTCTGGCACAGTGCTGCACACCTTGCCTGTGTTTGTGTGGTTTGTTGGCTCTTTGCTGTCTTGCAGCAAAAGGTACTCCAGGCCACTGTTGCTATTGCTGAAAATGGAGCAGCAATTTGAATCCAAAAGGCTTTCTGAACTTGAAGCTCCACCAGTTACTAAGGAAGGCAGAAAATCAGTGCTGCCTGTGGCCACAGACCAAGAAATGGGCAAAAAAATCAGACTCAAATGTTCAGAAAAGGAGGTTGCAAAGATTGTCTATGCCCTTAATTATGGTGGGGTTTTTTTAGGAAGAAAGACTCCATATACATTTTTAATCCCTTGCTTATATTGTTGGCCACTTCTATTTTCAGTAGTATTTAGAAGTACATTGTAAGTTGTCATGTCTTTGCAATAATTATTTTAAAATACAAGTATAAAGGAATAGGTCTTGGATGGTTTTTTACAAGTGTTTGTTTCTTAATATGTTTTTAAATGTTTTGTTTTATATTGCCAGTTTGAAGTGCAGTTCGAATCAGCAGCCACCGTATATAGATATATGAAGAACATCATTTTGCAAATATCAGTTGATGCAGCTTTGAGTGTTTTATGGAGCATAACGTAAAAGGCATATTCCTTGCCAAAATTTCCTTTGTACTGGGCTTCTCTCTAATGTAATTTCCATCAGTAAAAGAATAAAGAGAGCATGGTTTTGGGCCCATTTTACTTGGCTGTGCACAAAGGAAAAGAAGGTTGGGGGCTGGGGGGTGTTGAGAGTATTATTTCTCAGCTACTTCACACAAAGGAATACTGTACTGCTTTCAGAAATCTCTTGGTACGAATGCCTCCTGTCACAGGCGATCAGTGTTATGCCGTTTTGACACAGCTGTACGTAATACTGCAGTATGTTTTAAAATTGTTGTCCTGGACTCAGTACAGGAGTGCTGGAACTGGGCAAGAGACATGGGTCTGATTTTCCGTACTCAGGTGCTTGCTAATTGTGGAGCAAGAATCGTTTCAGTGAGCAGCTCTTTGGAAACGGCATTGTCTAACGCAGCGCACTTAAAGGATGAGGCTCACCTGGTGCAGAGCTGCTTGGAGAGAGGCTGACTTGGAAGGACTGAGGATGTCTGTCTGTCTGCCTCTGAATCATGTGCAGTCAGGTACTGTCATACAGGAAGGGGTAAGAGACACCCTCCACTGCTTGCACAGCTCTCAGGTTGATTTGGCCTTCTGATTTTGTCAGTATGTCTCTATCACAGCCCTGATAGTTTAAAATTCATCTGGTTGGTCTTTCCCTAGTTTGAATTTAAAAACAAGAACTTGGTTGAATGCTCCAGCTTAAAAGGGATCCAAACAGTGCGGGAGGGCTGGATATTTTGTGGACTTGTTGTTTCAAACCTTTATATCCATAGCAGTAAATGCCCTACCAGTGTGTTATCCCAACCTGGTAAGTTCTGTAGAGCATGGAGTGCATGGCTCTGTGTGCTGCTGGCAGAAGTGTTTTCTGCCAGCTCTCTTAGCAGGAGCCAAGGGTTTACAGTGTAAAAGAGCCGAACCCTCACTTCAGAGGCGTGGGGAGGGAAGAAGCCAGAGAGCCACAAGCTCTGCCTAGACCAGGCAGTGCTGCATCCAAAGAGAGAACAGCCGTGACTGCCAGCAGTTACCCTGGTTCAGCAGCTGCCTAAAGGGGTCGGGAGGAGAGACCGTGCTGTGTGCTTGGCATGGGCTGGAGTTGTTCTTCTGCCGTAGCCCTGCACAGGGAAAAGGCAGAAGGTAAAGAGCTGAAGTTCCTCGTGGCTGTTGGCATAAACATATGCACACAGACATGCTTCATGCTTGGTAAACTTGTATCCCTGTTGCCCTCGTTCAAATGATCTGTATAATACTGAAAATGAGGTAACAGTAAATAAAATGCTCAGCCTACTTTGCAACGGTCAATAAACGAATGTCTCCATTTTATGTCATGTGCACGTTTAGTTGTCAGATGTTTCCTGCAGTCCTGCTGCTTAATGCTGTTCATACATCTCTCCTTTTGGAATGAGCATATGAATTTTCTCTCCTAATTACAAGCTTGCACTGCTTAAACTAATTTGGTCATGATGAGAGTGGCCATTACTTCATTAATGCATGAAAAGAACGAAAGATTCAACTCACTTGATTTCTGCTGGTTGTTAGTACTTTGAAGGCAGATGACTTTATTCCCACACTTAAAATTTGAATATACTATCTTTTTTTATGCTCGAAACATGAAACTTCCTCATTAGTTGACTTAGTGTGAGAACAGCCTCTAAATCTGGCTCTGACATAAAACAGAAACTGAAAATTTTGTCTGACTTATTTGTGTTATATTGAATTCCATCAGATTTCTTGGTGTCCTTTTTCATTTTTCATGAAAGTGCTAAATTTAAAATCTAGTTTTAAGATATGGTTTTTTGATGTTGGTTCATTATTGCAACCTGTTCTATTTGTAGTAAGTCTCTGGTACATGGCCCAGTACAACAATCTGTTGTACTGGGATGAGGTTGTGTGAAGGTTTGAGAGGAGACACAGACCTGTCTGTACTTCTTCATATTTGTTTGGGCTTTTGTTTGTATTGGCTGTTTAATTTGCAGTGCCATTTCTTGGGGGTTTTCTGTTTTTGAAGTTGAGGAAACATCAATATTAGTGTTTCTAACACACTTTGAAACAGAATTGCTATATTTGCTTGCTGCTGTATTCTACCAAAATTGCATAGGCATTGCATGATGAAAACAACTGATTTTGCCTCCGGATATCCCATTTTATTCACAACAAGAGGGGGAATTGTGATGTGCGTATGAAGGGCACTCTGTGTAAACTGTTTCCTTTTTTAGTCTTTCAGTCTGGTGTTTCCCTGCTATTTTGTTTCTCTCAGGCATTTATAGATGGTCAGTTTAACGTTTTTCTTCAATGGTGCCTGAGGTTTTGCAAGTTGTTTTGAGTGCTTATTCTTGTATTTCCCTTTAAAAGAAGCTTCCATCCCTCTGTAGATAATTTTGCAGCTTTGCTCAAACTGCCAGGTCACAAATCCTGTATCTTCAAGTGAATTGTAACTTCGTGTTTAACATGGGTCAGGTTTTAACTTTGTTTGCTTTTAACCATGGTTTCATGGTTACCCATTACTTTAATAGTAAAGGCTAGCTGGCTGTTTCTCTGCAAGTACATAGTGTTCCTTAATATTTGCTGTTGGTATGGATGTAGGCTATAACTAACATAGTAAGAAGAAAGGGTTTTGTCAATATTTGTCTAAGGTGTGTGGTTTATTTTTCCACACTGGATATCTTGTTAAATAATAACAGCTGTAGGGCAGTATTATTTCTAGGTAAGTTTGTAAGTCAGGTGAAGGACTAGGCATTGTTTTTTTCCCCTAAACTGTTGCATGGAGAGTACTGTTCAGTATATAATGTATTAGACTGCAGCATGTTCCCTCAATGGGAAGAGAGATATATATGGTACTCTGGTGACATGTATGTAATTAGTTCTGGGGAAACGAGAGTGAGTTATGGTTTGTGGTCATCCATGTATTAAAATAGGTTTGTGTTATTTTCTTGAACAGATACAGAGTGCTTTAACCAAATTGAAGCAGTTCTGGTAGTGCATTTTTCCTTCCCTTGGGTAGAACAGCCTGCACTCGGAGGGCAGAAGTGGAGGGGTTCAAGTTACCTTAGCATGGCACAAGAAACATTAATTGCTTCTGTATATCATCTGTAGCTTTGGTTTCGTTCTGCCTCATATTTGGCTTGATGTGAAGGCTTTGGGGCTGCCTTCTTTCTGAGGTGGCCAGCTCCTCCACACATCTGCCTTTGCCACCAGCTGGAAGCTCTGTGAGGAGGAGGGTCATGCATTTCCAAGTTGGTTGGCAACTGCTTAAAAGGAGAGGTAAATGCTGAAAAAAACAAGGCTGACTCCTGTCTGCCTGACCAAAATAAGGCCAGATGGGTATTTCAGCCAAAGAGAATACCTCCCTCAGAGTGACTTAAAACACAATCTGAAGCTGAGTGTGCGGGGTGAGCAAGAGGTTTGTGATGAGCAGATTATTTCATCCAGGATCTGCAGGAGTCGGGGTCTTTCACTCTCTTCTGTGTTGTTCTTTTTTGTCTTAAGGAAAGTGACAATTTTAAGTGTGGCACTGCATTTCCTGCCCTGCCGGGGTGACACTGTGGTCCTCTTCGGTGGTGGACTGCTGCCGGTTGCCATGGCAATAACAGCCTCCCCATCCGAGGAGGGCAGTGCTCCATCGCTGTGTCTTCCCTGGGAATTGACTGCTGTGGCAGAGACAGCTTTCCCTGCCGGGGAGCCGAGCTGCCTCGGAGTATCTCATGGATGATTGAAATGTACTGACCCTACCTGATGGGATTTGGAATCATGGGATGAGGTATTTATTTTTAGCCTGAAAGGGTATCCTGGCATATTGCAATACATCTCTGTTATAGTGTGGAAAACATACATTTCTGGAGTACTGGGTTTCTTCTGCCTAGCAGGGATGTGTTACCCTCACCTGCTCCCATGCGAGAGCACAAGTACCACATCCGCCTTCCTTAGCTGCATCCGTCAAATCTGTATTTAGTTCTCGTTCTCTTGCTTTGTAAGTTACATTTCAGTACACTATGAGCAAGTATAAAGACAATTCTTACATAAGCCACTTTAATTGAGTTTGTTGACTTTAATATTCCATTCTGAGCTTGTTTGCTGCCCTTCAACTTCAGTGACTTCAGCTGCATTTCTGATGCACAGGATGGTAAGGGAGGTTCATATCTGAAATGCCCAGGTACTGCAGTGAGGGGAGGCACTGGGAGCGCTCCCATGCAATGTTGCTGTTTCCCTGATATGACCTTTCCATCAGAAGATAATGCTGGTCCTCACATAATCCAAATATCCATTGGTTAGAAGGGAAGTGGTAGCCATTTCTGACAAAATGTGCCCTGAGTTTCAAAGCTGTTGTCTTCTCTCACTCTCTGCACACATAGGAGTTTCATATAATCAAGCTTGTAAGCCATGGCCTGTAGTTTTATAACCCTTTTTTACCTCACTTTTCCTGCTGTGGATGCTGTCACATAAAGCAAGCAACGAAGGGAATCTTCAGTAGGGTTTGTTTGAAAAGCTTTTATAATAGTTTATTTTAAATCCTTGCCTCTATGTGGGTAAAATGTAAAGCAAGAGATGTGTTGTAAATTATGCTAATTCAGAAAATACTTTAAGTATATATCATCAAAGATTTTATTTCTGAAAGTTCTAATTTTGTAAAAATACTGGAAAGCAATGGAAATAGAAGCCTGGTTGCATTATAAATAGTGCTGAAGTATTTTAGTAACTCTAATACTAATGAGCAGAACATATTTTTTTCTTCCTTTATTTTTTTTCAAATGGCATTAGTATTCCAAGCAACAAAATCCCTGGCTGGAGAATTGTAGAAATGATGATTGCTCATTAGCAAATAGAATACAGATGTTCTGTTCAGTTTGCCTGAGTGCTTCACATAAACACCTTGGGGAGTGACTGGCACAGAGTACAAAACTTGATAGCATAACAGTGTGCTAAACACTTCGGGGCTGGCAACAGGAGCAGAAGCATACCATGTAATTTTGTAAAATTTCATGTAATTTTTAATCATTTGTAGTGTTTGTGTAATGCGACAACCTTCGTCATGTGGGAAGTGGGGGGGATGTCTCTACAGGGCTGTAATCAACATGAGAAAGTAGAGTTGGGTCAACTTTGTGGAGGTCTGTTCATGTCTTCTTCGTTGATTTTCTACCATCAGCTTACAAATGAGTGAATTTCTGTCCATCCTCAAGGTCGGTATCAGTTGTACGTTTTTCTATTTGCCTGACCAGTTGCTCCGAATTTCTTGGGCCTCTGAGCCAGCATCTTTTTGGTCCTTTTCTCATACGTCTTCAGGTAAGAAATTTTTTGTTCCTTCCCTCTCTTTCTTTCATTCCTCCATCCTCCCTTCCCCAACAATAATCCCAGCAATAACCCAAACAATTTGCAACTTTTTTTTTTAATGAATTTTTAATCATATATGTGCAGTCACTGTTTTCGAGGATATATTAAGTAAGGACTGGATTAATAAGGTACCATTAGGAACTCTCTGATACTTATGTGGTAGTGGCTGTGGGGTTTTACATGTCAGCACGATGTTGCTAAATTCACAGTTTTCTGCCAATGCCAGTAGTGCTTAGGGAGTAGATGAAAGGGGAGATGCCCCATCTCTGCTGAAGGTGCCAGGAGAATTAAGCCTCTCTATGTCCCTCTCTCTTGGACTCTGCTCCTTGCAGGATTTTGTGAAAGGTCCTTTTCAGTGAAGATGCGGGAATTGCTTGGGTTTTAAAACCCATTTAACAAACGATGAATCTTACTTATGCACTTGGGTAGACTTGTAAAGAAAAGGGATTCCTAGCTGTGATGTTACTCTGGCTTCTTGCCATGATTAGTGTTTGTGTTGCACTTATTTAGTTGCCAGGGCCAGGCTGGGGGGAAGCTGAATGAACTTTGAAACTTTCAAAATGAATTTATTTTATTAAAGAGTATGTTGATTCCAGTGGGTTCTTCAGGTTTATTTTGGTTGATTGGTTTGGGATTTTCTTCTTGGGGTTTTTTTGTTTCTGTTAGTTTTGTTTGATTTTTTTTACATTGGGTAAGAAGTCTTCAAATTGCTGCCATAAAGGCATGGAACAGTAAAACTGTGCTTTAAAGCAGTACCTATTTCAAATTGCAACTGAACTACCATATGCCAGATCTGTTTGTCTGCTGCAGCTACTCTGCAAAATTATTATGCAGTGGTACATCCTTGGCAAGCAGTTGTTAAAAATCATTTTGTGGGATATTATTAAACTGTTTAAAGTAGCTTTTTCTTTTCAACCTTCGAGGAAAAGTCTTAAAAGTATTAAACAGTGTCAGCACTGGGAACTGGTCAGATGATACAAATGAGAAGATGGCATTGGGCATCCAGAGAGCTGGTTACAGCCTCAGGGTTTGTTGCTTGTGAGCTCCCACCCCCATGTTAAGAAAATACTCAAAACTAAATGGAACTTTTTAACGTTAGTTTGCCCTGCTGAGTTGAATACAATCTGTCTAAATGTAAAAAACCATAGTAGGTATCACAGTTAAACCACTTCTAGATGCGGAATCAAATTAAAGTGAATTGAAACAAGTTGGATCAGCATGAAGTGACTCTGTTTGTAAAGAGTACTTTGCATTTCTAAATCTTTTCACAGCCATAATTAAGAGAAGAATATCGGGCAACTTCACTTACAAAGCTGCTGTTTGCTTCCTCCTCCTGCCCTAAAGCAAACAAAGTAGGCAGGCTCCCAATTTGGAATCTATTGAATGAACCCAAATCACTTATGTGCTGTTTAGTTGTTGCAGCAGCAAGGCAAATAGATGTGAAAAGATTAGCCAAACAAAAAGGCAAAAACCTTGGCCCTGTTGTAAGGATTTGGAAACCCTGTTAGTAGTTCATCAGTTTTTGGGGCTGCAGTATAAAGGCATGTAGGTAGAAGCAAGCTAAAGTAAAAGGCCTCATCTATGAGATGTGTATGAATACTTGGAATAAAGATTTCAGTTTTAGTGTCATCTCTTATTTTCTGTTTCTGTTTCACTGCACTTTCAATAGGTATTGGAAATCATACTAACAAATAGCAAGGATATGAAGGAAAACACGTTAAAGAAGAAAAGTAATGATTATGTGAGTGCAATGACCAGGACACTGTCCTATGTTGCAAAGAAGATATATCTGAGACAGGTGTTAGTGAGGACATAAGGTTTCTTATGCAATTTTAAAAAATCTGAGAATTGTAGACTTCAGGACAACTACAGCAATTATTGTGAACCAAGACACATGTAGTAAGAGGCAGTCTTTAGCTCAAAAAGCTTGCAGTGAGTACACCAGCCAGTGAGTACACCATGCAAAGGAGAAAAATCAAGCTTCATCCATTTTGAAGGGAGGTTGAAACACATTACCTGAAACCACAGTGTCTGCTTGGAAGTAGAATGTGAATTTGAGGCCGTGCTACTCCGAAGGTTTTGCTGGCACAGCTTTGCTAGACCTGGGTATAGGTGGAGCAGTATTGTTTCCATGTATCTTACTGTAGGGTCCATCCTTGAATAGGGGCCCAGGGTTTAACAGAGAGTGTCCAGATGGATTGAGCCTTCCCATCACCGCATAGAGGTCTGATGTACTTTACTTTGAAATTGATAAATGGAGTGGTAGAGAAATGTTGCTGTGATATGAATTATTCCCACTGTTATTAAATAATAAACATGACCACAGCGACCTACTCACTCTCTAAACTGGATTCCTTCTGTGGCTTAATCTTGGTAATGGCTTCATATTTGAACTACAAAATGTCATGGGTGAGCTGTGAGCTTCTGAAGAGAGGGGCAGGAGAAGGAAGTTGGTAGATTGATACCATATCATGTGTATCATAAAGTAGGGTAGTAAAAAGCCCCAGGAAATTATATTTCTTAAGTAATGCAATCAGAACTGCACTTAGACAGAGAAGATTGCTTTGTATTTACTAGCTGTGTTTACTGCTTTTTCTAATGTGCCTAAGGAAACTTCAGGAAGTGGAAAATGGAGTTCTAGACCTGAATCTGTACAGTTACTTTTGGGAATAACACAGCAAAATGAGTGAGCTTGATTTGCTACACAGCAGATGCCAGGATTATATGATGTGGAAGGAATTTTTTACTTTTAAACCCTTTCAGTGTGATGACATGCAGGGGAGAGGAAGGAGGGGCTGACATAAGTGCCCTCATGTTTTTTTAACCTCTTCAGTGCTCTGAATCCAGAAATACCAGTTGATTCATGCAAGCACAGCCTGTCTGTGTAGGTGGATGCTACCAAACCAGTAATTAAATGTGGTGTGTGTTTCTGGACTAGAGCTAAAAGGGAATAGAAAATAATACTATTTTTTCTGTGGTTTATAGCCGTGCTGCTATAAACAGAAAACATAGCAAACAGAGAGAATTGGGTTTGCATGAACATTGATGAAGAGTACAGTGTGTCTTTTTTGGTATTTATGCATTATTTAAAACGAGTTTAGCAGACTATAAAGCTTTTGATTATAGTCAGCTTGTAAGTGTGCTCTGTTACATTGTGCAGCATTTCAAAATAAAATGGACTGACAGTTGTTTACAAAAGGTAAAGACTTTCAAGACCAGCTCATGGGAGGAGCAGGTGATATTTGGGCATTATTTTGTGGTCTTGCAGTCCACAAGGTGCCATGTTGGGTTCATTCATGGAGCTCCATTTGCAGAGGCATTATAGTGAGCTTCTTCACTGAGACAAGAAGAAACGTTAGAATGAACTTTTTTATATTTTGTGCTGTCTTTAGTAAGTGCCATTGACTGCTGCTATATTTAAAGTCACACAAGTATATCAAAACCTTTATTAAAATAAATTGGTGTCCTTTGCAAGTGATGATGCCTTTGTTCCGGATAGCTTTCTGTGTTGGTTATGATAAGGGGAAATAGCCAAGCAGTAAAGTTCAGCCCCAGGTGTTTGGGGTGGCATCACACAGGGCTGTGAAGTGCCTGCTGAGCCAGCAGCCCAGGTGTGCCCCTGTGGTGCGAAGGGCCAGCTCTCTGCCTTGGCACCAGGTTTCACTCCCATATCTGTTCCATTGTGCAGCTGCAAACTCCTGCAAATGGAGAAGTTCTCCGGCTGCCCTGCAGGCAAGGTGCTTTCCCCCACCACCTCCCCTTCCCACACAGTGTGTTGGGGTGCTTGAGTGTTTTAGTTGGACAGGAAGGAATGTTTTCTTCACTAATTTAAGGTGGGTGAAAATACTTTCTTGTCAAAGGGAGAGAAAGGGGAGAAGGGGTGTAGGCTGCTCTGAAGCAGGGACAATGTGAAGCCTCAGGTGCCAGGATCTTATGGTGTATCCCTTTTAGGCACTAATAAAGCTCAGGGTGACTTAATATTCAAAACCTGTTGAACCTGTTGGCAAGAACAGAGCCCTAGATCCTCAGTGCAGATCGTTTGTTTGTTGCTACCAACTGCGTTTCAATTGCCTAGTGATAGTGTTTGTTTTCTTGGAATTCGCTTTCTGATGCAATGTTCCAGCGCTCCTGACTGCAGCCCTGCAGAGGTGGAGTTACTGTGGGCCAAGGTACGCGAGGCTGCGGGCACCCCGCAAGGCCAGCCCTGCTGCTGGGAGGGTGACAGCAGAGGAGGAGTGTTGTGGCTTCAAAGGGCTGAATATGGGAAACGAGGGAAGACTGCAGTCGCTTCTTACTCCCACTGACAGGCACGGTCAGCGTTAAACCCGTTGCTTTTATAGGAACAGTCTGACCTACTTATTAAGGCATTGTATTTCAGTGTTCAGCTATGGCTGGCTGCCCCAGAGGGGTTGTGTTTCCAGCCCTGCTGAAACTCAGGCCCCAGCCATGTCCCAACCTTGTGGGGAATCTTGGGTAGGGCATGTTGATGTGTGTGTCTGGTGTGAGCAGCTCTGGTACCACAGCAATGGGCGCCACATACTTACCCCTGTGGAAAAAGGGAAAAGGCCTGCTGAAAGAACTGATATATGCCCACGAGGAACATGTCATGAAAGGTTTTGATCAAAAACTTGGTTTTGATTGCATTTTGTGGGGTAGAAGAACAAGCCACTAATGGCAATAGCTGCAGGTAGTCTTGGGGTGTCTGAAGGAACACTGTTTTGCCAGCCTGCAAAACCAGGAGGTGGTTGTAGTCAGCTGCCCTTCCCTAGCCTCTTTCCCAAAGCACAGGAAGGGGTTGATTTGAGAAGAAGACATGCAAATGAGCAAGTTGGGAGAAGACCAAACATCTGCATGGGGTCAGGAAAGAGCTTCCTCTGGATTTGGTCAGCTGGTGGCTCTATGTTGTCAGATTTATGCATGTCATACAGATGATGGCATCAGCTGTCATGGGAGACAGTCCTGCAGCTCTTCCAAACCAGGGCTTTGGACTACTATAGCAAATCCAGATTTCTGTGAGCAGGGGTCAAAAGTGTGGTGGTGGATAATACTGGATAGCACTAAGAAGTGTCCTTTCTTTGTCAGACCATTGTTTCTGCCTCTGCTTTGGAGGCCTTTGAGTTTTTCAGAGCTGTTGGATGTCATTTTCCTTTGCCAGCGAGAAATATCTGCTCCATCGGTCTGCAAGAGTGAACTCAGACTCTCTGCTGCTCCGAATGAAATACAAACACTTGCATGACTTTATAGTAAAAATGGATTTGCCATTTTGACATGACCCCCCCCAGCTGATTTAAAAGAAAATTTTCTGCTGTTTTATAGAAGCTCTTCCAAATATATCTATTCAGTTTCCATCCTGGAAAGCCAACACAGTTGTCCAAATAGTCAAAGTTTTCCAAGAGATTTTCTGTGGTTTTGTCTCCTGAAAAGCTGTGACATCCTTTGGTAGTTGTTGTGTAGCTTTGGCTTTATGAACCATGGAAGGGGGAGTTCATGTAGACATGCTCAGACAGAATGTTATCACAAGTTTTGCAGAATTCACTTTTTTACCTTTTGCACTTTTTCTCCAGTACCTTGTACTCATATTCTTGTCACTTTTTCTTTGATGTACGCATATACCCTTGCCAAACTACTTAATCTAAAAGTTTTGAAAGAAAAGACAGCATTTCTGTGTTTAAATTCTTGAGAGGCAGTCTGTTATCATAATGATAGTGCTATAGGATTATTATCCAGAGATACAAAATGACAGACATCATAGTTAATAGTCATCAGCATCCTTGCTAGCAATCTCAAAGCAGTCCCATCAAAAAGCCTAAGCAAGCTGTGCTGCGTTATCATGATTGAGGGCCAAATCAGGTTTGATGTTGCTGGCTGGCATGAGTAGCAAAGTTTTCTCACTTCTAAAACTAACTACAAATAAGCACTTTGTTACATTTCAAATACATCCTCACATTTTTGTTAAAATACCCAGTAGTGACATGAAAACCAACCTCAAACATGTTTCCAGATACTTTGCCTTGAAACTAAAAGGAAGGGAGCTGCTTACATTCATCTCTGATAAAGGAAGACATAGCCCAGTGCATACTCAGCACAAAGAGTTTGGGGATTTATGAATTCCAGGCCCTTTCCAGCCAGTAACAGGTCTAACAACATTGATTTTTAATCAGATGTAATTACCACTGTTAGTCTCCTCTGCAACAAGTGAGAGACAACTTCTCCCCAGCCATTTTAAGGCTTTACATTGTTTTCCATAACTGTGTTATAGTCCTGTAACTATCAGGTCTCTAACTTTGCTGCAATTTTACTGATAATTTTGCATAAAGTAGAAACATTTTCATTGATGTGTTCCCAAAGGAAGAATGTTTGTGGCTTTTTTAACAAGAGCCTTACAATTCTATAGCACATGCCATTAGCATGTTTGTTGTGCTGGATGAAATGTTGTACCAGACTTATGAATAATTGTTTCTAAATTGGGGCATCAGGTATTTTTTAGGAGAGGGGAAAGAATTCCTTATAAGGTTTTTTTTGTTTGGTTGGCTTTTTTGCATTTGCTTTTCTGGAGGTTCGCCACCATTATCCTTTGAGATTTCCCTACCCCTGCTGGAGACAGGAAGGAGAGAAGCAGAGAGATGTGAAGTGCAACAGACTGGGGAGCTTAGAAACTCTTCATCTTCTGGCCATGCAGGGTGGTGGGATGCATCAGGAGGACCTCCTCACAGAGGGTGTAGCAGGGCACTGGGTTTGTTTGGCGCTGTCATGAGAGAGCAGGCACTCATTCAAGGGGAGTGCCCAGAGATGGGGAGGGGCAAGGCAAATGTGTTCTCTCTGGTTTGTTTTGGTGTAATCAATCTGATTAGCAAACATCATTAATATTTGTCTCCCCAGACAGCCTGTGCTTTACTCTCAGAGACAGTCAGATCTGATGATGATGATGTCAGTAAATTGAATTTATGCTGGCAGAGTTTGTATGAACTGTATGCTCTGTGTACATGAAGCAGAACTGTCTGAAAGGCCAGAGAGGTGCCTGTGTGCTGCACTGACAAGGATTGCAGAAACTGCTGCTTAAAATCAATAAACCAGCTCTCACTAGAGTTTGTTGAAATTTTGGAGTACAGAAAGAAATGGGGGGCTTTTTCTCTCTTTGGTTGTAAATACAAAATTGGTAAGATGACTAAATACTTTCTAAAAGCAAGCTCTCTCTTTCTTCATGGCAGCTTTTGCCATGCCACCCACTTGGCAGGAGCAATGTCTGTTCCTTCCCAGCAGAGACACAACTGCCTGGTATCAGGAGCTGCGTTTGGGGGGCTGCAGGGAAACAAGATCTAGCATCATTTAAAAGGTCCTTCCCTCTCTGGCCTTGCTGTATCCACATGAGAATTGTGCAGAACATTCTTATGATTCTTGTTAATGAAAGCACTGGTTTTTTACAAAATTGTCTTGAGCTATAGTTAAGCTGCCCAGCTGTTCCGTCCAGGGCTGAGCCCTGCTGGATGCTGATACTCTGATCCTCTTCCATGGATGCTACTCATTCTCTGGCTTGTATACATGTACAAGTGTTTTCCTGGATTACAGAGACAGCTTTCACTACTTTCTGGATAAAGCTTTATTTCTCTTTTTCTTTTTTTCTTTTAATGTCCAGCAGTTTATTTTAGGCACAGTTTGTGCACATGGTCAGTTGAATCCCTGTTCAGTGCATAAAGAGGAGGGGATGAGAGCCCCTTAGCTTACCTGCCCTGTTTTGTGGAGTAAATACACTTTACATCTTTCAGCTGAGAAGCTGAAAATGTCTGCAAAGGAATTCTGGTTATGTTCTGCCCGTTCCTTACTCCTTTGGTAACCTCACTTGTTGGCTAGTGGCCATTCAGAGTCCAAGGAGTTTGAACAGGATCATTCATAACAAATCAGAAGTTGGCAGAAGTGAGATCCTGTGTCACTTTCCTTTTAATTAAAGTGTAACAGATAATAGTAAGTAAAAAGTTATTTCAACCATTTTGGCCAGAAAGAAGCTGCATGGTAGCAGTTTGGCAAGTTAGAAGCATCCAGGGGGTCTGTAAATGCAACTTGGCAGCAAAGTCTTGCTCAGTGCTTGCTCTTTAGACGCTCAAGTGAATTACTCTCTTGCCACATCACAGTTCACGACATGTCATATTTCCTCTACTTTTGAAATGTTCAAGTAAGATTTCCAGTGATGACAGTATTGAACTTCCACATTTGCTACTATATAGCATAAGGGGTACTAAATTAACATTAGTGAAGTGTTCACTGGAAGATCTGAGATGCATATGCAACTGAATTAAAAAAAAATGTAAGTGAAAACAAGTTTGATAGGCTTTTTCAGGTTTGCAGTGTATCTGCTACAAAATCTCTTCTGTGAAGAATATAAGTAAGAGACAAAAACCCCCTGATAATTAGGATGCAATGTTTAGTCTTAACATACGGTGTTGCAGTTGTTTTAAATAAATCCTCTTCTTATGTATGCTATTTAAGCTAAGTTAAAGGCCCACCCTAAGGCTGACCAATTTCACTGTTAAAGTCTCTTCAGTCTTCAGGCAGCCTATGTTCTCTGTCTTGCTTTCAGCAGAAGCTTTCATTAAAAAAGGCCCATGTGGTCTCAGAATATTGACTATTATAATTTGAAAGTAATTCTTCTACTCCATGGGTTATCTTGTAGACATCTGCAGTGAGAATGTCAAGTTCTTCAAAGCATACTTTGTTTTCATATTGCATGATAGTAATCCTTCAAAAATTATGTTTTTATTTCCTGTACTGCCTCGACATTGACCTGCATCTAATCCCTCAGCTCCCTTTGGAAGCGCTCCAAGAAAAGGCCCTAAATGCTATATTCCCACTCTTCTGTCATCCTTCAGTTGGAAATTAAAATGGTTTAGGAGGAGTATTGCAGGAAGAGTGGAACCAGTTTTGTCAGATGATGGCAGTGTTTCTGGGGCTGTCTTCCTCCACTGATTTCCTTCAGAGAAGCAGAAGAACAGCTTGTTCCAGCCATGTTGAACATCACTCCCAGTGGAGAGTGCTCAGCTGTCATCCACAGACCTGGACGAGTCCTTAGCATCTCCATGTACAGGCTGGGGCTGGCTCAAAAATAACAATTGTCAAGTGCTCTCATGGAAAATAGCTTTACTCTGCTTCCTTTAGGGTGTGTGCCTGGAGCTGCTGGTCTTTGATGGGGATACACTTGCAAAAGATTGGCAAGGGAGAAACAGTTGCCCCAGCAGGGTTTTCCAGTGTGTTTAATAATAGGTTTTCAAAACTAGTAGTTTGATTTGTTGGTTGATTCAGACTAGTGACTGTTAGTTGGTCTCCGTGTTAGGAAGAAAGGAAGTAAATTATGTGGACTTAGATTTTTCTTCCTTTATAATATGTCTGCCTGACTTACACATAACTCCCCAAATAAAAAGTGATCTCTTCTCTCAGGTGTGACTTTACTTGAGAATTAGCACTAACACACCTTCATTTATCCCCTGTCCCTCCTTGGGAAAAACCACCTAATCTAGAACTGGAGAGCACACCCGGGCTTGCTGCCATGTCTGTATGGCATGGAGTTGACCCCCACCAGACCGCGTGCCTGTTTGTCTGTGTACCTGCTAGTTGCTCATGCTTATACTGGCTTTTTTAACATACCTCTGGTGGCAATTCTAGCTGTCCCACCTACATCTACACCTTCAAAGCCAGGATTGCCCAGCATACACAGGAGTGGGAACCACTGGACTTGCAGCCAGTTTTCCCAACCTTTCCTAGGTTCACGAAGAAGCCGCCGTGCAGAGACCTCCCTAAGCTGTGGGCCAGCATCCTTTGCCTCTGATTCTCCCAGTCCCCAATGTACAAGGTGCCTCTTGGCACCTCTTTGCACCTTCCTCCCTGGACCTGCTCCACTGTCCTGCAGAGGAAAGCAGAAGAGAGAAGGCAAGAGTTTGAACAGAAGTTTTTATGCTGGCATGGGAGTGCAATCAGAGAGGTGACACCACTTCTAAGCCAGGTCGCACATCGCTTGCCCACTGACTTTTCTTCTTGAGTGCCATGGTTCCAGTGCTGCTGGAATATGTTCTGGCCAACTCTTCCACATGGCACCAAGAGTCTTCCTTACACACTTAAGGCAGCTGCCACGGGGCTCAGGCTGCCTGCGGGTGACACCTGTGGGCTCATATCACTGCTCTGCTCTGAGTTGGAATGAGGCTCCAGCTCTGCAATTGTCTCCTGCAGGTGCAGATGGCCACTGATCTTCAGGCATCCTGCCTGAGTTTAGCAGCTCAGGACACAGAGCATGCTGGAAGCTGATAAGCATAGTCCTGTGTGTCTGTAGCACAGCCCCTAAGCTTATTGCAAGTCACCTTTGACATGAAGTGGTATGGGGTCTGGTCTTGGAGTGTCAGACATCATCCTGGTCTTCTGCAGATTTATGTAGATAAGCCTTTGTGCAAGTAGGCTTTCACTGGCATAGTTTCTTCATGATTGTGTTTTTGTGCCCTTTCCCATTCTCCCATAGAGTTTTGCAGAGAGCTTACCTGCCCTAGAGAAGCAGTTTGGAAGGCATCTTCTGGAGAATCACTTCCCCTGGCTCACATTGTGAGCAGCAACACTCTGTAAATACTTCTGAAAACTCACATTCAAACTTTTTGCTTTATTTCAGCTTCTGATAGAAGAGTTTTACCGAAATACTCTTCCAATTAGTGAGGACACAGTCATGTCTTCAGCCAGTGTCGCTTTACTGAAATTGTCTTTAAACTTAATAGTTCTACCTTGTTTTTCACCCCTGCATCCCATGGTTCCCTCATATTGATAGTCTTAACTTCTTCTCTGCCTTTGTTTTGCTTAACTGAGCAAGCCAAGCTCTCTGCTTTCTGTTCAGCTTAGGTTTTTAAGCTTTTGTGTTCTTATTTTCAAGGAGTGCGTCTTTCCTGCTTTTCTCCGGACACAAGTTTGAGCTGTGTCTTGGTGCAGTGACTTTCAGAAACTGCAACCTCCCGCAGACTGAGGTCTAGAGTTCCTCAGCCCAGTCAGTTTCCCAGAGGTTCCACAGGAACCATTTAGTTCATCAGAAGTTGCTCTTTGGAAATAATAGATCTTAAACAAAATTAGGCTTGCTGTTATCCTTCCCACTTAATCTAAACTAAATCACTTCATGGTCCCCTGTTCCAAAGTCATCCTCATTATTTAAGCTAAAGAGCAGAATAGAATCTATTCTTGTTCATTCAGCAACATGGATAAAGAAACTTGTCAGCTGTCACATCCAGGAATAACTGGTCTTACTGTGGTTAACAGCATTTGTTCTTCAATCTGTACTGCAAAGTTAGTCTCCCTTGTTGATGTAGTTCCCATTTCAGTAATGATGTAGAGCTCTATCCAGATCCATATCTGGTGTCAGAAGTCAAGAGCAGACCCAGTGTCTCTCTCTTAGTCTGGTTTGACCATCTCTCCACAGCATTTCCAAATATTTTCATTTTATTCTGTTTCCAAAGTCTGCTGCTTCATTATTGCATGACAGTATCCTGCCATATAAAACCCATATTTCTTTTCTTTGAAAAACACAGACCTTTTGATGCTTGTTTCAATAATAATTGCTGTTCCACCCTGTTTGTGAATTTTCCTGTAATAACACTAGTGCCTTGAGTTCCCCTTCCATTATGTGAGTCTGCTTTTGTTAATAGCACGCAGCTATTTTAGCTGCTGGATTTTTTTGTTCACCTTTTCTGCTCTTATTTTGGTTTTAGACTGCATTTGGCTCCCTAGTTGTACTATATACAGTGCTTTCACTGGCAATGTCACATGCCTGACCTTTTTCTCATCATTAGTAGCTTTTTATTTTTCTCTAAATCCCCGAAATACCCTTCTCACTGTTGTTTGAATGTTATCTGACATTTTCCTCCCTTGGTTTCTGGATCCCAAAACCAGTGGGGAATTTATGTTCACCTCCCCAGGTTTTTCTTTGCTGTGTTCATGGTGTGGATCGTGCCATGGAGGTTCTAGCAGTTGGAATATTTGAGTGAAGCCCCCCTGAAGACTCGTCTTGCAGTGAAAGTACACAAAAGCCACCATTTTATGCTGATCTAGTGGCTGAGAGAGACAGGGGGACTGTAAACATTTCCTCAAGGGTCACTCAGGCTGTGTGAAATGCATCGGTTCTTTTCCAGCTGGCAGGTCCTGCACTTGCTGGACTGAAAGACATACTCAGTTCTGAAGGTCTGGTGGACACGAGTGTGTTTTGAAATAGCAGTGAGAAGGAAATGAGTGCTTACAACAAACACTGGTATGGGGCAGTAAGGTGTGGTTTATTTGGTCTTAAATGGTCAGAGTTTTGTAGAGGACTTCCTCCTGCCAGCCGTCCTTCCACTTTGCTGGAAGAAAAATCTATTGTTAGCAGCAGGGACATTATGAAAGGTTGAGCAATGTTGACCTCAATGTCCCAAAGATAACACATATCTGCATAACTAGGTACAAAGAACATGTGTGTTCGTGTGTAAGTGTACTCTTCTGTCAAAAAAAATGTGTGCAACCTGTAAGGCTGCAAGAAGTTACAGCCCTCATAATCCCATCTTCCACTGTAGAAGCTGAGGCTGCAGCAATCAGCTAAGAAGATGGTTGAAATTCCTGATCACAAATTAGGTAAGTACATGATGGAACAGCAAATTGTTTCTCTCTTCTGTGCTAGCTGACCAGCTAGTGTTTTCTGCTCAGTAGTAAATGCTGCACAGGCAAAAAAGACTTTACTATTGCCTTTGTAATGGGAAAATTTTATTTTCACATCCTTCAGCACTGAAAATTGAGCTTGCCAGTAATGTGCATCAAAATGAAAAAAATATTTTTAAAATAAAGGAACAAAACCACAGCAAACATCTCTGCTCTGTTTTTAAGCAGAGTATGTATTATAATATGTCATTTTTATGTATAAGATGTATATCTCATCTCTCTTTAGTCAACTCTCTCTTAAAATATTTTTATCTTGCACTAGTAAAATACATATCAGTGTTGTGAATCTGTCTTTTAGCAGTTAAATGATCTTAATCTTTACTCTTGAGATGAAAAGTTAGGATGCTTTGGTTTTCTACAGCTTTCTGAATGATACATGAGCCTCTTTGAGTTTGTGCATGTGCAAGACTATCTGTAACTCTTTCTACTGCCATTCTTTTTATTTAAGTTAGTATTTTTAACAAGAACGTGTTGTAACTGTTTGTTCCGCAGTTTTTCAGCTGATAAAATGGTATTGTTAGAGAGTGGAAGTCATTTGTGTAGCTTCATGACAATACAAGCGTGACAAAATAGAGGAAGGGGAAGAAGGTTTCTGTTACAAATATTCTGTATTTTTGAAAATTAGACCTCTCAGGATAATTTGTGCCGTAGCTTATTGGGCAGTGCCAGAAATTAACTTAAACAGGAAGAATTATTAGTTCATTTAGACCCATACCTTTCTTCTTCTATGTCTCATCCTGGATCCTTTCAAAGGAGTGTGAGAACCACAGTGACTGCCAGACCAGTTTTGTATTGCTAGTGAAACTGCTTCCACCTGGCCTCTATTGTATAGCTTCCAGAATTCTCATTCTTGGTCTTTCGTGCGCTGTTGTTGAGATATGAATATAATTTCTTGTTTCTTTCCAAGATCTTGGTTCTGAATCCTACTGGTTTACCTTATGCTTCCACAAGTATTCTCTTTATTTTAAGGGACTTTTCTCAACCTTATTTAAATATTTCAGAAGTGGACTCGGTGGCATCCAACACCACGGAGTTTGACAGTTACCGTACTTACAATTCTCTTCAGGTATTTCTTTCTATCTTGCACCTTGCAATTTTATTTTAACAGCTATGTTCTTATTCTGTCATTAGGCAAAATTAATTAAAAATAGAAAAGAGGAAAAAAACAAATGGGGAAAAAAAAGTCTCTTTTCATTATTCTGTATGTTTTTGACCTAACCTGACTCATACCAAGGTTAACTATCATGATGTAGGAAGGGAAAAGACACATCTATTAACAGACAAATTATATAGGGGCAAGCTGCTATTTGCTCTGTTGCAGTTTAATAAGGCTGAAGGTAAAAGGTGGAAGACAGTGTTGCTTTTGCAACATTCTCTAGCTGCCAAAAATAGAAAATATCAAAGAATCAAATCACAAAAAAAATGTGTCAGAGTGGTCTGTGCTAGAAAGTGAGGCAGGGGCTAAAAAGACTGGTCTTGTAGACAAAGATTAAACTGGACTTGGGCCTTCTGAGTAGAGTGGCAGTAAGTTTTAGGCATTCCATCAAGAGTAGAGCATTTAAGTGAAAAAAAGGAGTGGAGGATGCTGAGACAGAAGTAGAATGGGCCAAAAACTAGCATACTAGTTAGTGAAGTTCTTTACAAAAATAGTTCTATTTTAGATGTAGTAACCTAAAATAGGATCCTATAAATTCCTTCCTGATGAGATAACATAGCTATGGTTGTAGTGTACGGATGGTGTGATTTATTTACTAACTACATTTTTTACATCAGTTGGCAGTAACATTTTAGTAATACCTAAATAAGTGCCTCTCTCTAGGTATCTGTACTGGAAAATCCTGGTCGTGATTGCTTTGAACTGCTTCAGCTGCTATTTTCTTTAAAACCTTACAGTATGGCTGTAAAGATAAATACCCTTTAGCAAAATCAAGAGGGGACTGTTATCCTGATTTTTATTTAGTTGGATGGGGATGGATTTGAAGCATTTGATGAAACCAGATCGAAGTTTGAAATAGTATCAAAATATTATGAATTATTATAAACCACTTTCTCTCTCTATGAATTGAACTCGGATCAGAGATCACAACATAATAAAACAACAGCTGTCACATCTGGTTTTCTCAGGTACCTGTTTGTTTTTGATTATTTTTGTCAATTCTAGAATAGAGTGCTACCTGATCATTATCTTCTGCATTGCTTGTGTGTAACCTCATGCCAAAATATTTCATGCCTACCATTTCTCCACTTCACGTGTCCGTGCAAGGCAGATTCTGATCTATACAGGTAATGTGCAAAGTGAAGTTTGGCTCAAAGCATGTCTTGACAATATGCATAGATATAATTCCACAGAGTGATAAATTGTGGGTTAATTCCTCAGTGAAAGTACTAGGTGCTGTTTATAGATTGGGTGTTCACTTTTGAACACTCTGCTGACGAGGGGCATGAATCTGAAATGCAGCAAGCAGCCCTGCCATGAGGTTTGTGCCATCATTGGTATCATCTTCACGAAAAGAAGTTTTGTCTTTGGAAGCAATGCTGACAAAAGCACCAGTAGGTTCACGCTGCAAGGGGAGGTACTGCAGCTGTGGTGGAATTCCTGCCCCTTTGTGGCTTGCATGCCTTATGACTTCATTTCTTTCAGGTCCTTTCTGGTGCCTTGTGGAGGGCCCTTGGTGTATGAGGAACTGTGCACTGAAAGTTCAGATAGTAGCATGAAGCACCAAGTGTGTAGGTAGACAGCAGTTGTTTGTTAGGAAGAGCTGTGTCTGCTGGAAATTCTTCTCATTACTTTTTTGTCACTCTCCAGTGTTGCCTGTTTGAGACTTTGACATACTCTTACTTCTTTGTACAACACCCACAATCCCTCCTTTTTCTTGTTGTTTTTTACTTCCCTGTTTCACAGGGAAGGCTGGATATCAACTTTCCATTGGCAAAAAAATTAACTGTTTGTGTATGCAGTCAGTTCACCACTTACTTGAATTAGCAAAAAAAAGAAACCAAAATGCATTCATTTAAATATTTAATTTTCTATATTCCAAAAACATTGTTTGTAGTTATTTTTAACCTGGTTTCCTAGGGAAAGATGTTCCTGCAATCAATTTTCACTAACCACCCACTGTTAATAACTTCAGGGGCCTTTGTGTTGATCGCAGACTTCAGGTAGAGCAGAGATCTCAGTTACGAAATCCACAGCTTCACAGACAGGGAGAGGTAGAAGGGAGAGGATCCAGTTACCAGGCAGGTGGGGCTGCCATGCGAGGTCAGCCCTTCCTGCTAGAAGTGAGAGGATCCGCATGGAGGAGACTTCACAAGGGTGACCATCAGCGTGGGGCAGTGCTGCTGATGACCATCCTTGTGAGGTCTCCTCCATGCGGATCCTCTCTCTTCTAGCAGGAAAGGCCAGTCCTAGCAAAGGTGCCCTTCCTTCACCTGCCTTCAGTGCTCTCCTCAGGACTGCTTCTTGGCTCTTCTTGACACACTGCTCAGGAGGATGCCTCAGATCGTGAACAGAAATGCTGCACAAGAATGTACCGGCCTTTCAGTTTGCCCTTGGACATTGCTTCTGCACGTCTTTGTGTGGTCTCAGAGTGCTGGCCCTTGGCTCTTGTCTCCCTTGTGCACCAGTCTCTCCTTTTTCTCATTTTCTTGCAGTAGGACAAACCAACATACGTTGGCCTGGATCCTACTGACACTATCCTTTTTGCTTGTCTCCAAGCCCTCTTACCTCTGCCAAGGCATTATGGCATAGCTGTCTGGTTCCTTTGGGAATATACCAATAGAAGAAGAGCTAGGCACCATAGCAGGTGTGGATGGGCTTGAAACATGGCTGTGCTTTGGGAGACAGCTGCTGCAGATGCAGACGTGTGTTCTGAACAGTTCGTGTTGGTGTCCTGACATCATTACAGAAAACGTGGTACCATTAGTGGTCCAAAGACTAAGAATGCACCTTTGAAGATAAACTCATTGCATCAAATCACAGAGTGGGTTATACAAACAAAATCCAAAGTCATCAGAAAATGTGTTTTTTCTGGTAGTGCCCTTTTATTCTTTCAACAACAAGATTAACGTTGTACTACAATGTCACTCAGCGGAGGGACCATATTTGAAGTAAAACAATAAAACAAAATTTAGAAACAGCCAATTAACAAATGCCGAAGTCGGCTGTATGAATTATGATACAGTAAATTCAACTTCTAACATTCTTCTGATTTTATGGTATGAAAGAGATGGAAGAATTTTGGTTTGGTTTGTCTTTATTTTTCAGGTTTCTTCACTGTTTTGTCTTGCTTTTAGGCAGATTATCCCTCTTCAGTTTGACACCACACACCTTCTTGTGTGGTTTGTGATGCCAGTTCTGCAACATGGCACATGTTTGAGAGTGAAGCTGTTTGGAAGTGGCGCTTTCAGCATAGATAATTGCAGCAGGAATGCTGCTTTTGAGGTATCTTCAGACTTGAAGATGACCATAAGTTAGTAGAGCTGCTTTTCTCAGTAATCTGCTGGTGACTATTGGAAAAGAGTATGGTAACCTGTCCAGGAGACACAGGCACCTGTGTGGGCACCTTTTATACTGAGTCTGCTGCTGCTTCAGCTTCAGTTTTACACCTGCTGCACTGTTACTCTGCTTACTGTTTCACCAATTAAGTAATATAGTAGCCTTTGGAAGTGTGTTTGCAACTGTTCACAGAAAAGTAGTACATACTTAAACTAATTTAAAAAATCCCTTTTTTTAACTCCCCGGTCAAGTGAATTTCTGTTTGGCTTAAGCAGATTTTGAAATCCTGTCTACGTCATTTGTCTTGTTAATAAATTATTCCACATCACATTATTGGGAATAGATTTGAAATCTGTAAAGATCAAAAATACATATATATTTTAACAGTGATAAATAATTTTCTGACATAATAGTCAAAATAGAGTGCCATGAAGCTATTAGTAGTAAATTAAATTTTTTCGTATGTAATTTGGTATAAATACTGACAAGCTGAAAAAAAACAAACAACTAACCCCAAACAACAAATGCATACTCATTAGTCATTCAGTTTAGCAGCACAGAGGCAGCAGTCAGCCAGGGTGTGCGTTTTTATGTCTGCTTCAATTGCACACTTCATTTATTTGGACATGGCATAGGCGGCTTTCTCTGTCACGGCATCACTGCACGATTAGCAAGTTGCGCCCCAGGGCAGCTGGGACGCTTTGCTGGGGCAGATGTTCTTTTCAGCTTATTCAGTGGCCGTTGTGGGGTTGTTTACTGTTGTCATAGCTACCTGCATTTCCATAGCAGCCGAGCTGTTCCGTGTGAAACAAGTGAATATAGTTATAAAAGGATCATATTTTGTTCTGTCTCTATAACTTACCATCTGTCAGCTGACTGTTCATGACGGATTCAGAAACCAATTTAAGAATAACAGCAGCCAGCTGATGATTTTTGCTTATATTAAAGTGACAGTGGATGAGGATGCAAATAAGTTGGTGCTTCATTGAAATGCTAGTTTCTTTTTTCTTCTTTAATTGTAGCAGTTTGACTTCCAGTCCTTTCTCAAACTTTGCAGAAATCTTTCTTGACAAATCAAAATGACTGAGTGTCATCTTCTATACTTGCTCAGGTGTAGGCATTCCTTACGCTTTCCCACTCTTCTGTCAGCTCATCCCTCTCTGTTGCTTCCAAATTGTGGTGTTGCACCTGCTTTCACAGATTCTTTGTAGTGCAATCTAAGACTCTCCACAGAATTAAACAGCCAGTTGATGAGGCTGACTGCAAAGGTATCATGCACACATGAGCACAAATATGGTTTGGTGACACAGGTCACTGTGCTCTACTTAGTAGTAGCAATGGGATCACATCCAAGTTTGTGGGTAAATTCAATGTGTGATCAACAAGCCCTCTGAATAATAAACTCTCATACCTTTTCACTGCAGAGATTTGGTTGAACCTATAGTTTAGCAACGGGGGCAAGAAGATTAGCCCAGTTGTAAATAATGTATTTATTGGTTGATTTTTCCAGATCCTGACATTGATGCTGCCACTGCCATGATGCTTTTGAATACTCCCCCTGAGATACAAGCAGGTTGTGAGTAGATATTTCTATAGCATATAGCAACATAGACGTGTAAAGTTAATATTCTCTTTTATAAGTATACAGCATACCAGATAAAAAGGATTTAGTAAAGAAGCATAACTTCCCTTGTAGACCCTTACACTTCCTTGACCCTTACATGAGTATAATTTTGTGGTTCATACTACATTCTTTGTTACATAAATAATATTAATCCATGATCTCTAATGTAAAAGAGGGGTTATTGTTATTCATGACATACACTTAAATGAGTAACATACTATTATCCATACTGATAGAAAGACCTGGGGCAACAGCCAGGAGAAAGGCAAGGAGAGAAAGAGAGCAAGAGAGTAAAGGGTACATGGCATATGGTTTTGTTTTCATTTTGTTTTGATTTGACTCCCATCGTGTGAGTTACCACAGCCATCTGGATACTTTCCATTCACTTGGACACTGTTTTCAGCTCCTTCCTTGCACACATCCTGCCCGTTTTGCTTTTTTTTTTTTCTCTCTGACTGATGCAAGGCAGTAGGCAGGCTACAGGGAGCAAAGAGAAGTCACATTTCCTGCCAATACTGTCTGTCGTCTTCTGTGACTAGACCTAAGGTTTTGATGCTGTGTATTAACAGAGCACTGAAGAGGTCTTGGCCCCCACTGTACTGGGCTGTGCAAATTTGTCCTGCCCCATAGAGCTTGCAGTGAAGGTATTAAAGGAATCCATAGGGAATACAGCTGCACAAAACCAGGGAATTCAAGAAAACAAGCACATCACTGGTCAGCAAGCACAGTAGTAATGCCAAGTGACAGGCAACTGTAAAAACTAAAGGCAGAAGTTAAAACAGAAGCCATTATCAAGCCTGTCTAGCATCACTGCTATTGTTCTAGCCTGGGCAACCAAATCCAAATTCTAGGGGAAGCCTTGATTCGCACTTTGATACTCTGCCTGGGGAAGAGAGTCAGTTACCATCAAAGCATTTCACATGCAGCAGAGGAAAGATACAGTCAGCCTGCTTAGTGACCCTGCCAGAGGAATGCCTCTTGAGAAGCTTCTCTTGGTAGTGCATGATGTACATAAACACTGTCTGTACTGGAAAGAAAAGAGTGGTCCTTGTCCTCTCCTAAGCAGCCTTCAGGGACTATACGTTGTAAAAGGGCGACCGGTCCCCGATTTGTGTAGGTAAGAAGAAGGAAAGATTTTATTGGGAAGAGGAGGTTACCCTTGGGCTTAGTGGGAAGAATAAAATGAGACATCTTCCAAAGGATCCCATATTTAAAGAAATCAGATTTGTGGACAGAGAAAAGATGAAAAGGAGTTGGTGTAGGTTGAAATTGCAGGGGTAAAAGGGTATGTGAAAGAGGGAAGGGGACATAAAGCAGTATGTGCATAGAAAAGGATGGGGAAAATGCAGAGTAATATGAACTGGAGGAACTGGAGAACAGGAGAGGATTGCAGAGAAGAACATGAGGAGATCCACAGTACTAAACATGTACTAAACACACTGCAGACTTTTATCACGTGCACATGTTTGCCAGCATTGCAATGGAAGCGACTTGGAGATTTCTACAGTGTCGTTGCATAGACATCATCGTTTGAAGGTTGGCAAATCTCTACCCCTGTGTCACCTTCCCAGTGGCCTCTTATGTCAGGATGTCAGAAGTAAGCGGGAGATGAAAGCAGAAAGATGGCTCCTCATTCACCTTTCTCCCTCCTTGATGTTCACAAGTAGCGGGGTCTTCCTCTGTGCCTTTAAACTCAAATGTAGGGTCTGCTTAGAAGTTTATGAATCCTTCCAGACATTGGTAGAATTGCCAGGAGGAAAGGGCAGAAGTTTTTATCCTGACTCAGAGGTCCTCTAAATTGCAAAAGAGAAATATTTTGGGGGGTGTGTGAGTGGATACCTTGAGGAAGTGAATCAGCCTGTCCTATGAATTGCAGTTGGGTCTCACTTAAGTACCATATTAGGAAAATCTTCGGCAAGTTAATTAACTGTTACTGCACATTAAGAAACACTTGCATGACAAAAATCACATTTAAAATCAGTTTTTAAAGAAAAGGCAATTTGGTTATAGAAGTTTCACTGCAATATTGAGCATCATCTAGAAGCTCACAGTTCCTTCTCTGCCCTGTCAGTGACTGCAGTGGTCTGCAAATCAAGCTGTGAATGATCAGGGCAGTAAGCATGCAGATACTGTTTGATCCCTTGAAGATTGAGAGTTCCGTTCCTGCTATCAAACTGTGGAGTCCAGTATGTGCATAAGGGCTGCAAAATGCTCCATCTTCTGAAGACAAGATTTGAAGAGGGAAGGACATAGTGTGCAGTTTGGCCACAGGTGTTAATACCTGACTGAAAACTCTCTTAGTCCGAGAGTCTGACTCCAAACATGCCACTTACTGACACAACAAAGAGTCAGATGGAGGCAGAACCTGAGGTAATTTCACTGTACAACAACTCTACAGCTCAGAAAGTTTAAAACTCTGGTCCGTTAGGACCTTTGCATATCCTACAAACATTTAACCATTGTTGTGACAAGTGGATACTGCCAAAGCAGATTGTGACAGAGTCTGAATTAATTTTCTGTGGATGGTTACATGTGTTGGCTTTTGACTTGGAAGACATCTTGGACTAAAAGCTGCTTTTCGAGCGGCATAAAAATCCATGCTCATCTAGGCAATGTGGGTGCTAAAAGCATCTTTAGGTTGAAGTTAGCTACAGCAATTATTCAAAGTCTTATTGAAATTTATTCTTTTAATATAGTCTGTCAGAAAGGAATCCCACCTCAGTGGCATTAGAAAATCAAGAGTAAACTGTTCCTGCTTTGTAACAGATTGATTAACGAGCTTTACTGTTCTAAATGACCACTTAAAATTCCACACCCATGTGTGAAACACTGCTAACAACAACAAATGAATTCTAAAATCAGCTTCTGCTTTTATATGAAATCCTGATGTGGTGTCTGACAAACATTGGTTACCATTTACCCCAGTTGCACCATGCTTTAGTTTTCATTCAAAAAGACAAAAAGGCAGAATAAGAGAGAAACACTGTTATTAGGATTATTTTGTGTTTGTGTGGGTTTTACTTTATAGACTCATGAAATTGATTCTTCACATTGCAGCTAAAGGTTAGCAATAATGCAATTAGAGTGTTAACATCAGAAATCAATTTCTAAATTATTAACACTTTGCTGTATATTCACAGACCAGACCTTTTTAGATTGTAACTAAAGGCAGAAGTTCAAAGTAGCCAGCTTTCTGTGCAGGTTTCTACTGAAACATGCAATCCAGCTGGCACGAAGAGTTAAATTGTGAAAGATACTGTGATATGCTAAGGAAGGGCATGTAGGAACATAGATTTAATACTTTTTTTGTCTCAGTTATTGAAGTCCTTGTGTTTCATCAGGTTTTGTATGGTTTGATTATGTTTAAAAAGAAGCAGCAACTGGAACACCTGCTTTCCTCAGTGGCAGGTATCACAAGTTAATACTTTGGATTTTTATTAGTAGCCAGTTCATGAATATTAATTCCAAAAAATGTGATTTGCATTAAAAACTGTCTCTTGACCTGCAGGGGACTGGGTACTGTCTGGGCCATCTTGGGCAAGTTCCATCAAATTTTTAGGCCTGTTTCCCTGATGGGAATCTAATTCACAGAGAGGACAGAGGAAAAAGGGATAAGGACCAAATGGTAGGGTTCAGTTCAGAAGTCATGGGTACTAAGTCAGTGAAGTCCATAGCTTAGTTTTGCGCAATTGGTTTTTTGTACAAAACATTTTCAACACTTCAATTCTTACCAATGTCTTGAAAGTAAATATTACCAGCTGTCACTCCAGCATAGCATTTCCTACTGTTACGAGTGTAGTGTCCTGAGCATGTCATACAGTCTTGCCAAACCACTGTGCTTTGCCATGATTAAAATGGAGATTGGTTTTGGTGATTTTGCAGCATGCTTGAATTCCTGAGATTCAGGTCACTGGAAGCATGTAAGCGTAGCAACACCTTCTTAACTGGTCAGGTTATTCTGAATTTGCAGCCTTTTGCTCTTCAGGAAAGACCAGTGGGAAGCAAGTATGTGTAGTGTATTGCTGCTCCTGCTAGTGAACAGTGCTGTGGTCAAAGCTATTATCCTGGAAATATTCATCAAATTCAAGAAGTTTCTCACCCAGTGCTATTACACATAGCTTCAAATTCATTCATAATCCTTTGCCCATTGCTATGTAATTGGTGAATTGCATATAAATATAAGTATATTGCTCAAGCTAAAGTTTAATACTGCAAACAGCTATAAAACAGTGCTCGCAGAAAGAGTTTGGGTTGAAACCAGGAAACAGAGTCCTCTCCCCTCTGAACATCCATCTTCTGGTTTCAGTACTGCTCCTGACTGCTCATTCAGGTTGGCAGGAAAGGGGTGGCTTTCAGAAGACTTTGCAACACTGATTTTGTGGGTGGTTCCTTATAGGAGACTGAAGTGCTGTGGTAGAGATGTTTGGGAAGATAAAAATGTGGAGTTTTGCTGGGTGCTTCTAAAAAAGCAGGTTTTCCAAGGGTGAAACCAGTGTCTCTCTGGTTTGGAAATCTTTATTAATCTTTGTCTGAAAGCACATAAACCCCAGACTAGATAGGCAAGTTTTAAATTTGGTGGGAGAAGTAATCCCCTAAAGAGATCTACTAGTACTTTACCACTATACTTCTAAAATTGTACCCCAGTGAAATTTGCTTTTTAGGCTAATGCAAGTGGATTGTATATGTGGAAGATATATATACAGGAATCAAGACTCCAAAAAATTGCCTCAATGACAGTCAGAAATTCTCCAAATAGGATAAAATAGAACATGCTGTTTTCTTGAGAGATTTTTATTGTATATGAAACTTGATAGCTCTTATGTTGCTTGTACTGCTTGTGGACAAGTCACTTATTGTAACTTAGTAGACAGCTTCCAGCCTAACTTTTAATAGCAGAAAATGATAAATCATAGACAGTAAAATGTCTCATAGGGCTATTTTTGCTGACAATTTTGTATCAAAGCAAAAAGTAGGAAAAGATTTTTGGGAGGTTCAAGCTTTCCATTCCAGTTGCTGGGTTTTGGTTGAGAGTTTTCTGTTTGGTTGGTTGGTTTTGTTTTTTTGTGGTTCTTTTGGGGTTTTGTTTTTGTTTGGGGTTTTTTTTTTTTTTTTTTTTAACTTTGGTGTTTACGTATTAAGTCATTAAAGTGATGGAATAAAATTGTAAAGAAAACTTACGTTCATGAAATACTTTCTACTTCTTTCCCCCTACTCATAATACTCTTAGGCAGGATATGAGTGTGATAGGATTATCAGGATCCAATTCTTTCCTCCACCTCAAATTTTTGTTTAGAGTAAGTGGCTTATTGGATGCGTCCTAGATTTGCAGTTTGTAAGGACTTTAAGAGCTGTAAAATTGTCCTTGAGCAGTAAAATAAAAGTTAGGCAGATGGCATCAAATTTATGCCTGGGATAAGATAGTTGAAGTGAATAAAGTTACACATTTGGCAGATAACATTTGCTTTTGGCAACTTCTAATGTCCCATCAATTATACATCATCAGCAATTTCCTATTTTCAGTTCTTGTAGCCTGAGACAAAGTACTCTGCTAAACTCTGTACTGGAAGGAAGCTTGGCAGAAAAGAGCTGAAGCTGACAGATACTAGCAGAAACTCAGTACCTCTTGTCTATAATGATTTCTTCAGTGCTATAAGAGATGGGTCAGGGAAGAGAGCCCTGAGATAAATGTGTGTGCCACATGATGACAAAAGCAAAGAACCAGTCTATCCCTACAAGATACTTCACGCTCTAATATTACACTATTTGAAAGTTCATTTTCAATAAATATTATTCAGTCTTCATTACTAAGTATTGGCTACCTTGAGTTAGACAGTTTGGTGACGTGTATGCTTGTTTCTCAGATGAAACAATGAGCATGTTATGTTTGTTACCCCTTTCTTTTTCATTTTCTTCATTGACAACAAATCTCACTCAGTGCGGATATTTCATTTAACTTCCATGTGCCAACATTTAACCAAGAAGGTAGTTTCCTTTTTTATTGAGCTGTTGGGATGTCAGTGTGTCTGGTGACTCTGCCCATTGCATATTTCCTCCTTCTTTTCCATTTCAATTTTGCCAAATGGCTACATTTATGGTTGACAGTCAAATCTTCAGGGAAGGACACAGTCTGACATGGTGTTGATTGTTGTGAAGGTCTCGCATGAGGTGGTTGTCTCAGCTGGAGGGGGGAAGCTTGCTTCACCTGTACACACCCTTGCAAGTAAGAGATTATGGATGCAGTCTTTTGAGAGGCGTGATGAAAGAAGTCCATAGTTTGGGATATTCTACTCAGCAAATGTGCACTCAAGACCATGCCCTGGATTAAAATAGTCCCGCACTGGGTATGGAGTGATCATATGGCCATCTCCTTACTGTCCAGCTACAGAGCCTGAGCACAGGCTACAAAACAACACTGGATTTTTGAAGGGCTTCTGTTGGATCTTTTTAACACTATCTGAACAGAGTTTTGGTGGATTCAGATTATGGTATGTTCTCCTACCCGTCATTCACTGTATTTTCTGTTAAACTGTAGCATGAATGTTCGCTACAAAAGACAGATTTTTATCCCTTGGAGAATTTCAGAGATGCAGTCTTGATTTTTGACATAAGCAGCATAAGATCAAAAAATCATTTCCCCATTCATGTAGCAGGTTAGAGGCAGATTCTCTGTATACAATTTCAGTCTACTCCAGTGGAAGTAGATTCCTGGATTTAAGTTTCCTGAGAGCAGAGCGACCTTTGAAAACATAGCAGTGATGAAAGCTGAAAGGTGAATAATGATTTTCTTGTTTCAGACTCTGTGTTTCACTGGGAACATTTTGGGAAAGAGGAAACCTTCATCAAAGAGATGCACAGGTCCCTTTGCATTGTTTTCCTGAGCTGAGTTTCTCAGACATAAACGGCTCTCCTCACTTACACAGAAAAGGTGCAAATTACATTTCACACTTCTGCCTAGGAATTGGGAACCCTGTAACCTGCCTGTACTGCTGGTTAAAGAAGCATTAGAAGGGAGGGGTCTGGACTGTAAGGTGTTAGTCCAGGCTGGCACTGATTGATGAAATGGCTTAGAGTAAATTATCTTACCTCCACACATTGAATCTTCAGTCTGAAATATAAATACCTCACCTCAAAGTATGCGTTTGAAACGTAGTTAAAGCTTGTAAGGCATAAATGTATCTTTGGAATAAAAGCACCATGTAATTTCCAGTAAATAATCTACAACCCTTCAAAAGCACAGAGATGTAGAAATAATTCCTTGGATATAAGTAGCCATCTTCATACAGCATGCACAAAGGCAGGAAGAGTGTGTGGGTGCCAGAGACAATGTATCAGTAGTTTATATACATAGATTTTATTTTTATTTTTTTTGCAATTCTGTAATTGTTATTTTTGGGAAATATGAGTATTGGTGCTTTAAATGCTGTAAGTAGAGATGCATGTTTGAGAAAGATCAGTCTTACAGTGGCACATTGGTTATGTGGATAACTACAAATTAATACCTTTTAGCATGGAATTATTTTGGTTATGCTTTTCATTTTAGGTTTAGAGTGCTATAGAAACTTATTTACCAGCAAGTTGGGATGTTTGGGGTCTTTTTCCTTATGGTTCCAGACATTCACTGGAGGGATACTTTCACTGTCCAGTATCCTCCTTCGGTGATCCACTGTATACCACCTTTCTGTTTGTCTGTCTGGGTGATGTAGTGGTATTGCTGCATCATAATTCAGAGTCTGCGGAAACAAAACCAAAAATCAGTAGCAATAACACTGCTATTGTAAGCTGAAATAGTTATTGAATTCTGAGTGATGATTTTGGTACCCAGAGCTGTGGTGTACTTAAGAGAAAAGTTAGAGTCACAGAATCATAGGCCCCTTCTGGCCTGAATAGTCCCATTGAAGCCTTTCAGTGAGTGATGGCATGCGGCACAGACCAGACACCACTGAAGGGAATTTCATAGGCAGGAGAAAATACCGAGTTGTGTCTTTGGGGACATTTTCAGAAGACAGCAACCTTCTATGTTTTCTCTGTTTTCGAACATTTGTTGATTCTTGAAGGGAATCTGTGGAGTGTGTGTGTTGAGGTGGGAATGTATTGATGTGAAGCCTTTGAAGAGAGTGTTTCCTGGATAGCACACTGTGACTTAGAAACCTGCAGTGGGTCGAGGAACATGGAGGATGGGTTCCAGTGAGGGTGTCAATGTATAGAAAGTCTAAGCTGTGAGACTTGGTAGTGCATTGTATATATATAGGACTGTAGGAAAAAAGGAAACCGAGAAGGTAAAGAAGGAAAGACAGGAGACTTATTTTTAGCGAATTGATGAGGAAATGAACAGGATTTTTTAAAGAAACAATGGGAGTTGTCAATAAGGCAGAATGGGTAGGAGAAGAAAAAGAATAAAACAAGCATCAGCTAACTCTGCCAGCAGACAAGAAAAAATAGGTAACTGTGGAAAGTGTTTGGGCATCGAGGAGCCTGTTGCTCTCTTTTTGCAGTAGAACTTTCAGTATGTTTGCTTTGAAGTTTCACAGTATGTATATTTAGATAATATCCATAGCTTACTGAGGTGGTTCAGTGCATATGCATAAATATTTCATTTAAATAGAAAACTCTATGGTTTGTATCATGGTAAAGAGAAAATTCCCAGGTCTTTCTTGGTCAAAACTCCTAGTTAATTTCTTTTAACAAGACTTTGCAGAGAAACAATACTGTGTAGTGCAGTATGAAATCTGTCCCTCTTAAAAGCTTGTTGGAAAAACCATGCCCATTGGAAATTAAGTCTTTATATTGATCTTTTGGTATTTAGCACGTTTATATGTTGCTTTGAATTTACCTGTTATCTGTGCATTTTAGGTTAGTCATATCCTTGAGCAGACTGCTTTTCTTTCATGACACTGTGTCTCAGCCATCTCAAGGCCACACTGTTGAAACAAATATATTAAATTCAGATTTTGGAGTTTTTGGCAAAATAACATTCCTCTACAATAGCTACAAACCCAAACATGAGAGCATTGAAAGCCTGGTAGTGTCTGCTGAGTGAAACATTTGATCGATTTCTCATAAACTAGTGCTAGAAGAAAAAGTGTACAAAGTAGTGAAGTATAAATAGCAAAATGCAATTTTAAAATCATTTTGGTCATTGAAAGCTGACCCAAGTTGTTACAAAGTAGGTTCTGTAATTTTAGCCATTTCAGGCTGTACTTAAGCACCTAAATATAAATGACCTGTTCTTCAGAGGTTCTTAAAAGCAAGGGTGGGTATAACACAGTGATAGGATTTGATCAGGGGAGTGATGTACTCACACAAGCAGGAGAAAGAAGATTATTTTCCCAGAACTAACCTGTGTGGTCTGGAGTAAAGCAAGGTGAGCACCAGGATAGCAGGAAGGGAGCTATGGATCTGTCTTGGTGTTGATAGGAAGTTAAAGTGTACCTCAGCAGCTTAGAACTAATGTACTTCTGGGCTTATATTTCTCTGACTGAGAATGCACTAATATTTTGGGCTGTATTTGAAGGTGGGCATGTGTGTGTTGATTCTTAGGCTGAATAATTTTTCTAGTCTCTTTGTAATTTGTTTAAAAATAAATCCTGTGGGTGTATATAAAGTGATACAGTTTACATTTATCTTATATGTGTTTATATAATATCTGTATGTTTAAAAATAATATACCCAGAATAATGATCATCATTCTCTTGTTGGACATTCCCCATTAGGGGAAGTTGTGGTATGAATGATGACTTGCAGTAAACAGAAAGTGAGCAAACTGGCTAGCTGCAGATGTTAAGGAAGCAAGTTCAGGTGGAGGGTGTTGGAGGTTACTGTTCCAGCCTGAAGGGACATAATAGCTGTGCAAACAAATGCCACTGCGCACAAGTAAGTCCCTGGTAAGTGCCTAGGCTAAGAGCTGTATTCAGTAGTCCTGCATCTCACAGTGGAGGAGGAAAATGCTGAGACCTGCTAAGGTCGCTCTTCCTTTGGTGGTGCCTGGGTAGAAAACAAGTACTCGGTTGTAGGTTAAAATCTTGTTGGCCAGAGCTGCAGTTTTTGATCTGTAGTTAAAAGGCCTCGGTGAAATCTCTCATCTGTAGTGGCCAGTACCTGCACAGTTTGGTGTCAGAGCCATCAGTGCACCGTGTTGGATGGGAGAGGCTGGGCTGCAACCCAGCCCTGTGCTGGAGGCACTAGACTGCTGGGCTGGGTGACAGAGGTCATCCATGGCTGGAGAGAGGGGCTAATTAGCAGCATGGACATAATGACTTTTTAGCCTCTTCTCTTTCTCTTCTTGGTAAATACATCTTTGTAGTTAATACTTTATTTTGCAGGAGGCGGGGGCCAGGAGATTACTGCTCAGAAACTAAACTGGGATGATAAAAAGTTATGAACTGTGTTCTTGCAGTGAAGTACTTATGTTCCATTTTTCTATGAAGGGTCATTGTTTCTTATTGTAGACAAAATAGTTACATCTGTCCTCGTAGCTGGTTTTGACTCTTAAGCACGTGCATTCCCAGCAGAACGGCAATTACAAAACAAAAGTGATTCAATTGTACCAGGAATCATCTGCAGCAACTGGGTCAGGCAGTGGCTTCTGCAAGCCATGTTGTTATTGGTTGCTGTGAAAGTAGCATTGGCAGTAGCATGGCACTCAGAATCCTGAGTTGAGTTGAGTTGAGGCTGCGATGTCCAAGGTAAGCAGTGTACTGCACGAGCCTCTCTAATGGTTTTTCAGTACATTGAAAAGCTTAAGTTCCACATTGTGCTCCAACATTTTTTCTAACATTTCCTTTAAAAGACAAAAATGTTCTGTGTTTTGTTTTTAGTTCCTTCGGGAGTGATACAGAATGGAGCCCGAGTACTGAGTAGAGGAATATTTCCTGGAGCTAGGCCATTGCCAATCAACCCTATTGGAAGCATGGCTGTCGCAGTAAGGTAAGAGTGGCTCACTGTGGGATCTGTATGAAATAAATTAGTATCTTGCAAAAAGTGTAAAAGTATAGGTAAGCTCTGGTCAACAGATACTTTACTGCTTGCTAATACTTCTGAGGTTCTAAACTAAATAAAAGTCTGCCACCTAAAATTCTTGGATTATTGATCTTTGCAACATAGTCATCGCTTATGTGTCTGTTGCACACGAGTTTGTAAAAAGCAGTTTTATTTTCACTAGCAAATTGCAGGCAGTTTATAGTGAGAACATCCTATAGTGGCCTGGTTTTCTAACTGCAGATGCTTTTTCCTGCTCCTCCCCTCCCTTCTTCTTAAAGACCTTTTCCTGGATTAAATACCGTCCAGAAGAATATCAATAATATTAAATCAAATCCTGAAAGAAATCAGAACAAATAGTTGTCATTTTGTTATTAACTTAGGTCTTTGTGAGGCAGTTTCTTTCAAGTTTTATTTCAAGGTTATACCAAAACATTAAAGGGTAAAATATTGTTTAAGATACCCAACTATCTCAGGAAGCAGAGCAGTAAGAGACATCTAGTGATAGCAGTAAGAACTGTGGCTCAGTGGTTTGCTTTGCTTAAAGCAGTGCTGGTTTATTGGTGGAAGAACAGTTTGCCTCGGGTGTAGCTCCATTTTCAGTCAGTCACAACAGAGATTAATTTGGTCAAGTGTACCGCCAGTGCCCTTCTCTTTCAGAACTCAGTATCTGCAAAAGCTATTTCAGCTCAGACAGTTGGAGATTCTGGGTGGGGTTGCATAATTAGTGTTGACCCCGCTTTGCTGGCCTGTTCCAATTACACCCTCTTTTCTCAGGAAATGGCTGCAAGGCAGTGAAATTATTCATTATTATTTACTTGGGGGTTTTCCCCCATTTACTCTAATTTTTTATCCATTTTCAGAATCAGTGTCTAGCCCTTTGGGTGCAGTATTTCCATCCAATAAATGGAGAGAGACAGAGAGAACCTGTGACATTCATATATTCTTGATGCTTGAAATGCATAGAGGAACTATGCACTCATTGGAATAAAATCCATGGTTTTTGATGGGCAACTGCTTTTTTTTCACATTTGCTACACTGAAGGGATGGAACCCCAAGGGTCATCCTCCAGAGTTCTGTGGGGTTCCCTCCATCTCACTTTGCTGCAGCCTGGCCTTGCTAGCAGTGGAGGTCAGCCGTCTTCATCAGCTTTGCCACTGGCTTTACCCAGGACTTGTATTATGCTGCAGTGGGGATTGCAGAGCTGTGGGACTGTTGGATCATTAATTATATACAATTTTTATGAGGTGTCCAAGCGAAATGGAGGGCACAGCAGTCAGAATATTCTCTGTAGAGTTTACCTGCATTTCTTGCTTAGACCCTGTTTTATAATCCGGATTGTCTCAAGGAGTTAGAACTGTTATACTTCCAGGCTACTTGAAAACTTAATTCTGTGTAGGCATCCTCAAATTGCTGTGCTGTAAAGCTGCATATAGTTAAATTTTATGTGTTTTAAGAGGACTATTTCTCATGTTTTTTATTGGCACGTAGAGAGCAGCATCTTTACCAGCTACCTGCTAATGTAGAGTTGGGAAATTAGGAATTTTGCCCCTCCTTTGCTTACGTTCTCTTTGCTCTGTCTCGCAGAAAATCATTTATAATTGGTTAATGCAGACATTTCTAATTCTTTTTGTTCTCCAGCCTCAGGCAGTATTAGAAATAGCTTGCTATGAATCTATTCCTGGTGTGCATGATGTCTGCTCATATTTAAAGGCTCCTGCAATATCCCGTCTTTTAATTCTTGAAAGGCAGGAGTTTGGCACAGACAAGAGGCTTTGAAAGCCTTGGAGAAGTTAGGGGACTCTACAACAGAGCAAATTCAGCAGGCAGTTTTGTCTTGTTTCCCTCAAGGATAATGTGATTTAGAATTTCTTTAGGAAGAAGATCAATCTGGATTCACAATGCCTCTCAGAACATCACCTGGTCCTCTCAAAACTGAATACCTCTGTTGCCAGTTACTGATACACGGGGGTAAATAGGACCTGTCGTGTTGAGCTTTCATGCTATCTCATGAGAGTAACTTCTGCTTATAATGTGCAACAGGGGGAATTTACCACAGCATCCCTGCAGCCTTATTTTGCATTTAAGAGTGGGAGTACTGCTCAGATTGAGCTGTCATTGATGCACAGAGGATGATGCTCCTGTCAGGCTGGCAGGGGATGTTTTCAGACCTGTTTAAGTGTGGAAAGGTTGATTTCCTCTTCTAGCTTTTACCAAGAGGGAGCTCTGGGCAGCCATGGGAGGTGGTACAGGCTCCTGTTACAGTTCTGCAGAAATTGTGTGCCTCTGCCTATATATTGAGAAGCCACGCAGCTTCTTTCTAAGAAGTTTTTCCTCCAGTGTATATTTTCTTGAGAAGAGTTCCTTTGGTACTGTAAATGAAAGGCCTAAAGCCACCTAAAGAAGGTTGTTTTCATCATTCATATAGAGCACCTCGAGCATTTGTTTGGTAGCAGATTGTTGTATAATCAATTAAACCTCTTAATTGTTTTTCTTTAGTTACCCTGTGTGGGAGCTACAGGTTCTTCTGTAAGGTGCTGGTCTTCTGCTGGCACTTCCTTACTGTCTGAGCTGTTTATTTCATTTTGTGTGTATTTCCTCAATATCTTAATTGTCTTTGGTTTTGTTGTCCCCCAGACTGGTGCAAATAACTTGCAGTATGTTGTCCTGTTGTGCAGTGCCATTAATGCCAAAATGGAGTAACAAAAAGTTTGGTCTTGGGTTAAATTCGCAGTTGTAATTAGGTAGAGTGTTTTGACTAATATGTCATTCAGAAAGGAGCCCAAAACCATAGCATTGGACCAAGATGCTGAGATCTGTGATTTCTGATGTGTTAGCTCCCATCAGCTGCAAAGTTTACTGTGCTGTTCATTTTTGACAGTGTGACTGAGTGCATTGGCATATTTTGTTCCTGCACAAGGTATCAATGTGTCGCTGTTTGCTTGTAATTACATGTAATTAATTTATATTTTATATATAAAATAAAATACAATTGAATTAAGTACTTTGGGTTAAAAACTCTACTGAAATGTATTTAACAAACATGACTTTCCATGAATGAAGAACAGCAATTGAGGAGAGCTTCATTATTTTGTAGTGCATTTGGCTTAAATTGCACAAATGGGCCTTTCATTCCAAACTAATCTACAAATGGAAAAGGCATTCCACACTATTTTTACCTTGACAATCATCCTCTGGTGTTAAATCTCCACAGCAGAGCATAATTGGATGTGTTTTGACAGTAGCTTTTTATTTACTTTATTCACACTGCTTTTAGCTTGTTTACCATCCATATTTTCTATGTTGTGGCTGACAAGTCTAAGACCCACCCAAAGACAGCAGGGGAAAATAACGCTTCAAAGCTGCGCAGCGTGTAGCATGTCTCTAACATGAGATCCATCATATATATTTTTGGCAGACCATATCCCCAAACAGTTCCCTGAGAGAATCTAAAAGCAAATGCAGTGATAGTCTGGATATGTAGAAAAGACAATATTGACTTACGAAGGTATTCAATGAAAGCAGGCAAAGCCAATATTTCCTTACATGCAGCAAGGAGTTGTGCTTTGAAGGTGAGCTCTTGCTCTTCCTATCATCATCCATTGGAAAACAGCTTTTAACTGTTTTCCTAGGAGGACTTCTGTGTTCACTTTAATAGGCACAGTCTCTGGCAAAGTGGCCAGTGCATCTGCCATCATGTGTCTTGGCAAGGTGCAAGAAGCTCTGTGATATCTAATCACCTTCCACGGGGGTCAGGTATCACCAGTTGCATCAACCCTTGAGAAGAACACAAGTTTGGAAGTTGATCTAACATTAGAGCTGTTGGAACTGCAATTTCAGTGCATTCAGCAGACAGCCTCCACCATAATGTTTGTGATTTTCCCCTGTTACCCATAGTGTGTGAGTTGTTTGTGACTATGTCAAAGTCCTGGTGCAGTGCAGTGGAACTACTGAGCCTAAACCTCATCTGCCTGACGTGGACAGAGGCACTGAGGTGAGGCTGAGGGAAATTCACCTCACAGGGAATCTCACCAGCTGTTCAGCATAGGCCTTGTATTTTGGTTCAGGTTATTCTTCAGAAGATGTTTTAAAAAATACCCTTGGTAATTTTTAAGAAAACTTTTTTATACGATACATATGCCTAGGTAATAGATTAGATTACTTTTGGTAGTGTTTGTTAGAAATACCTTGGGTTTTAAGTTACTGCAGGTTAAAAGTAAAAATTAATTGGAAATTACATGGAGTTTTTCCCTTTTTTTTCTACAATTCTTCTTTCTCACCAAAATTTATAGCTTCTCTGCCTGGTTTTGACTGGGATACAGAGTTCATTTTCTTCCTACTATCTGGTACAGAGCTGTGTGTTGGATTTAGTGTGAGATTAATGTTGCTAACACTGATGGTTTAATTGTTGCTGAGCAGTGCTTTCCCCAAGTCAAGGGCTTTTCAGTTTCCCATGCTCTCCCAGTGAGCAGGTGCACAAGAAGCTGAGAGGGAGAATAGACAGGGCAGCTGGCCTGAACTGGCCAAAGGGATATTCCATACCATAGACCATCATGCCCTGTATATGGCAACTGGGAGAGTTGGCCAGGAAGGACTGATTGTTCCTGGGGTGTTGAGTGGTGAGCAGCTGTCTTGGTGGCCTTGAGTCATGAGCATCCTTTGTCTTTCTTGTGCTTTGTTCCTCTCTTTTTGTTCCTCCCTTTTCATCATCATCATCATCCCTGTTGTCATTCCTGTTTTTACTGTTATTTACTTTATTTCAGTTATTAAAGTGTTCTTAACCCTTGGTTACATTCTTCCAGTTCTCCTCCCCATCCCACTTGGAGCGGGGAAGAGCAAGCAGCTGCATTGTACATAGTAGCCAGCTGGGATTAAACACCTACATTCTTGAGGAATTTCACAATTATCTGTAAATTGCAAACAAGCTTCCTAGGGAATTGCCCTCATTAAAAAAAAAATAAATTCTACTCAAGTTTCGAAGATAGAATGTTCCCTCTTCCTAGGGAAAGCAAGTGCATCCACAGTGGCAGAGCTATTGCTCTTCCTTGATTTTGAGGAAAAAAAGAAACTAAAAAGGAAAAAAAACAGAAACCAACAAAACACACAAAAATGTAACACTAACAAACCTTACCTACTTCATCATGAGTAGATTTCAAAATACTTGTTCTGCTATTAATGCCAGAGTTCCTTACACAGCTCCTGATCACTGGGACATGATAAGAGTTTTGTGCCTAGCTTTATTTGAAGATGAAAGATTGTTATTTAAGATTATTTTCACTTCAAATTTATAGGGCAATTACTACATTTTTCCTTGGGCATACTTTTAATTATTATGACTTTATTTCCCATGCTGGCTTTATTTTTGCTTGTTTTTTCCTCCCATGAAGCAGCCATTCAAGCAGTGATTAAGTACACCAAACCCAAGTAATGTGTGTAGAGTAGATGCCAAAGCATAAGTACAATTATTATATCATTTGCTTGCCTTATCTGTGAATTATTATTTTGCTTAGGTAAAGGAATTGGGAGGTATTTTCTTTTGTAAATTCTTAATTTTGTCTTCCTAATGCTCTTGCCTGTTACTGGCATGATCAGCTTAACAAACCCCAAGTCATCCTTGTTGCATTCCCCTTCACAGCTGTAACAGGCAGGATCAGTTACCCTTGGGAATCCTTCAGTAACTAAAGGACAATAATGCTGACTGTCTTGATTATTCTTTCCTTGCAAAATGCAGAAAGCTGCATTTGGCTTGACTTCGGATCTGCTGTTGATACTGCTGGCAGTTCATGACCCACGTTTACTGCGGTCCTTTGCATACCAATTGTGGTCTGAAGTACCTTTGTAAGAGCTTCTGTCACTGTTGTGAGCAACTTGTTGCTGACTTTTAACTCAACGACCCCTGACAGAATCTCATCATTCAGCCTGTGAGCACCACTTAACTTTGCCATATGCTTGTTCATCCTCCTGTCTGTTGGTATGTAGCAGTTTTAAGAAGCAGTTCAACTACCTATAGGCAAAAGTTCTGACTGTCATGAATTTCCCTTTGAAATAAAACAGGAGTGTTATTTTTTTCATTATTTAGCAAGCCTGGAACCTGTCAAAACCTACAAACCCATCTTACCTGTACTGCTTTCTTTGTATCTTCTAACTGGCTGTTTCCAGTTACGTACCAAAACTGTCATCTGTGGGCAGCAAATATCTGTCATCCAAAGGGATCAGAGGTAGATGAAGGTGATATTTAAAATCCACATGGGTTTTCTTTGTTCATCAAGGGAATATACCTGTCTCTAGGGTGGAATACAGTAAGTATTTTTCAGCAAAACTTTTTGCCATTTTGCAAACAATGTGATTACCTATTTTTCTTTGAAGCTAGCAGAGAAATTTAAAGAAGATATATCTGTCCTTGGTAAAATGAGAGACTTACTTTTGTCTCATCCTGAGGAAGACCTCTTTGAAAGGCAGAGGCACTAACACTGTGTGAAAGACATTATTTCCTTACTCCTTGAGATCCAGCTACTGTGAGTCCCATCTGGCTTCTGATGACATTAGTAGCAGAATTCTTATCCATTACCAATGGGAATGTTGGAATTTCAAAAGTCCAGACTTACCTCTGCACTGCTTGAGGATCGTGTCATTGTGTTACACCAAAGGAAAATATTTTTAAAAGAATCTGTGCACAGGGCTTTAGGTTCAGCTCTCTCTTTAAACAGTCCATGTCAGTAGGATGAAAAGCTCCAGATACTGTCCCTCGGATCTTCCTGAAAGGGCAAACCACTGCTTCAAAACATGAAAATATGTCAGTTTCTAGAAATTTTGAAATAAAGTTCTGGAAAAAAAGGGGGGGAAAGGAAGGTATTACTTGAAATAAACTTTATCTTCTTATTACAGTAAGCACAGAATTCTTCAATACCTTTTCCTCCTCTCTGTAATTTAAAAATAATTCGAACATCACAGCAAGAATTTGTTTTAAAAATCTTTTACTGTTTCAGTAAATTTAGAGGTGCAGCTAGAACTGTGAGCAAAAATAGATTCAGCTATCGAAAATTTGTCTCCTGAAACCCAGGGGAGTTCTGTGCTCTGGTGGTCTAAATTGAACTAAGTAGACCACAGATTCATTTCTCAGTGAATATATGATTGTACAGGAGCAATGCAAAGCTTTACAATTTCTCAGAAGCATGTATGGAATATGAATTGTTTAGGTATTAGTTTATTCCGTTCTTACTAATCTACTAATATCAGTTATAAGTAATGCATGTTATGTTTGAGCTGTTGTGTATCAAGATTCAGATCAGATTAATTTCCTTTCGGGGTACATGACTTTCGGTGTTGTGAATATCCTAAAACACTCTGCCTATATAACTTTTTTATTTCTGCAAATATCCTTTGCTAATTCTCTCCTTGACCTGCTTTCTTTCCCTTTTTTATTTCCTCAAGCAGAACTGGTTGGAAATCTTTCAAAATGTAAGTGAAACCCAAAGATATTTCTGAGATGCAAATGCTGTCCATTTCCTGACCAGTTCCACCATAGAAGCCTTTCTTCTGAAGTGTATTGGTATTTCCTTTTCTCCCCCCTTTTTTTTTAAGTGATTCCTTTTTTTGCACCTTTCTGTGAACTTTTGTTTTTCTTTATCAGCATCCCTGTTTGCAGTCACTCCCTGTGGGATGCTAACCCCATAGTAGTACACCTTCCCCTGGGACGTTGCCTCTGTACTCCCCAGGCATTTCATTCTATTTTTATGCTGATTTGAAAGAATTGGGATCTGGAGTAAGTCCCATAGGCAGAGCTTCTGAATTCAAATTTTAGCCCCTTTTATGTAAAAGCAACACTAGAGACTCAGGACTAGGACAAATCCGGGATGTTTTAGTGGCACATGGTTGTGCTGCTCCATGGAACTGTAGCTGTCCTTTTATTGATAGTCTCTTAGTACAAACTAACAAGAGTAGATTTAATAACATAAAAATGGGCATCTTGGTTTGAATCCCATCCTTGTCACTAACAGTCAGTAGGAATCCCATTTAAGTTCCCACATATTCTGCCCTGTATTTGTTTCCTTGGAGCAAGAATTGATTATTTTTTAATGGAAAATTAGAAGCATGTGACTTTTAGTGAGCCACATTGCTCTTACTTTTAACTGCCTAGTAAAATCAAGTAACTTTAATTTTATGCTAATTTATGATAATTTTTAACATCTTTAAATGTAAATTTACCCTAAAAGTGAAGAATCTGTCACTTAAAATGCATCACATGCTTCCTTGTAATGGCTGATCTTAAGGAGTTGGTTATAAATTCACCTTACAACTAGTTTAGTATGGATGATTTCTTCTTTTAAGCATTTGGCAACCTCTAATGACATCCCCTGCAGTGTCAAGCCATCACAGAGTAAATGCAGCTGGCTTGCTGCACAATCATGAATGACATTGCATTTAGTTATTAATAATTGAAGTGCTGTGTTCTGTATAGAATTTATGGATCATACATCTACTCAGAAGTCTAGGGGAAAGTAATTTTGTTGAGCAAAAGAGGTTGGTAAGAGTCTTTCTTTGCTAATAACTGGGCCTTCTATTCTAAACATTTCTTTGAAAACACTGTAAATAAGAACATTTGGAATGACCAATGAATTTGCTACTTTCTAGCATTGTCCTGTCACTGGTTCATAAAAGCAAGCAGGTTTCTTACCTTGGCGAGGTCTACAGACAAGAGCATTTACATGAATAGGAACTGTGGGCTTACATATCACTCTTATATTTCCCACCTTATATATTTCCCTTCCTTACCTTTCAAAAATGGGTAATGCTCTGCTGTTTCTTGTATTAAAAAAACATGTGAGGTCCATTTTCTGAAACTTAAAGCACTTTCCCGATTTTTAAGCAGAAGAGCAGACTTGCCACTGTGCCATTCCTCTTAAGAAATATCTATATTCAGTGCATGCATTTAAGAAAAGGCTTTAATCCAACACTGCCATGAGCATGCAAAAGCACTCTGGTGATAGCACGAAGATGGCAGGAATGGACTTTAAATGAGTTTATGCTGTGATAGTTTAAACAGCCTTGCTTTTCTGTTTGTTTTTTTTTAACTGATAGAGAGGTTCAAGGCTGGTGAACTGGCAGGTGGCAAAGATGATGGCTTTACTCAGTGATGAGCATCCTACTCTCCTTTTTTCAGCAAGGATTAAGAATTAAGGATTAAGAATTAAGGGTCAGTATCTTTTTTAGTAGTCTTGCAAGCATTGTATTTTCTACTGTAAAGTGAATGGCAATGCTCTAATGCTTTTCAGTCCAGAAAGGAACACTGTTAGCTTTCAAATGTATATTGTTGCAGTAGTTCGCACAGCACAGGGTGCCATAAAACCGAAGGGGGAAATGACAGCTCCTAGAGCAAATCCAGATTTATTTTATTTTTCTACTGCTTATTTTTGAACACACTGTAATATTTTCTTGGCAGCTAGTGGCTTGAGATTGTATTACTTTTAAGATTATTCATTAACTGATCAGAATCAAAAATGTGACTGGACCTAGGTTTTATATTCAGTTACTTTTTTTGTTGGGAAGAATCCTAAACGGAAACTGTGCTAGTTCCAGGTGAAACATCTGTGCTTGGAATGCTAGAGCTGGAAAGTGTCTTTCAGAGGAGGCAAGGAATTACCCCAGAAAGCTAGTGCCTCTTCCTCACATTTTTGGTAGTACCATTTTATGTGAAAAAGAGAAGGGAATATTTACACAATTCATCAGAGTTTATTTATCCAGTAGATAAAATAATGTTGAGTTTTTTTCTTTTTAATTTTTGGAAGTGTAGACTATTAGTTGAAACGTAAATCAGGTCTGTTTAAACATCATTTATTTGTAACCATCCACTACTTGCTCCTGCCTCTTGCACGTCTTTTGGCTTGTTTTATATGTCAAGTCCAATCCATGAGCAATTAGGCTTTGAAAGCACCTTGCATGGGCATTACTTTGATACTCATAATTTCAGATTTTAATTTCAATTTACCTGTCGGTTGGCTTTATCATCTTTTGCTTTGAAGCAGGATCACATCTCTGTGGCTTCTAAGACTGCTTCAATTTGTTTTTATAGGAACGGAATAACAAACTGCCGGATGCGGACGGAAAGCGAACAGTCCTGCGGCTCTCCGGTTGTTAGCGGTGACCCAAAGGAGGATCACAACTACAGCAGTGCCAAATCTTCCAACCACAGGAGCACATCACCTGCTAGTGACTCCGTTTCCTCTTCCTCTGCTGACGACCAGTATGAATTTGCAACTAAAGGTAGCCAAGACAGCAGTGAAGGAAGTGAAGTTAGCTTCCAGAGCCATGAGAGCCATAGCGAAACAGAAGAGGAGGACAAAAAGCAAAGTCGGAAGGAGACCAAGGATTCTTTAGCTGACAGTGGGTATGCATCCCAGCACAAGAAAAGGCAACATTTAATGAAGGCGAAAAAAGTACCAAGTGACACACTGCCTCTTAAAAAGAGACGTACAGAAAAGCCCCCTGAGAGTGACGATGAGGAGATGAAAGAAGCAGCAGGATCACTCCTGCATTTAGCAGGAATTCGATCCTGTTTGAACAACATCACGAATCGGACGGCAAAGGGGCAGAAAGAGCAAAAGGAAACCACAAAAAATTAGAACAAATCAATGATTTGTTTGAACTTACAAAGTTTTGTTTCAGCACGTCAGGTGAATTCTAATGATTTGTGGCAATATCAGCAATTTTTTCCTTTTTTGTTTTTCTTCTATTTGTTTTTGTTTTGTTTCTTTCTTTTTTTTTCTTTTTTTTTTTTTTTGGACCCTTAAGATTTTTATTTTTAAAGGAGATTGAAGCCATAGAACTCATACTGATACTCAGCTAATTTACAAAAAGCTTTTCATTACCTGAAGACAAAAAGTTAACAACAACAAAAAAAAGCCAAAATCGCCATTGCTTTCTCCAGCCTGTCAAAAATGCATGGTTGAATACGCAGTGACGTCAACATTAATGTGATGGGAGTAAAATTGGGCACTTGGAAATCCCTCTTATAGTAGAAGAGCTGTGAATAATTTAGTATTCATTCAGGCCTGGCCCTTAAGAATTTTTTTAATGGCCTTACAATTGGGTTAGAAGTGAATGTGAATAAAGAGATTTGTGGGAAGGAGGAGGTGCGTACTTCTCAACCAAGAACCATCTAGTGGCACTTGGATACTTTGTGCCATACAAGGCTTTGGACAGCCACTGGTGGCAACTGTGCAAGCCGTAATGCACTTTCAGTGCTTCATATATTCTATGTGGCTCATAATGTGAAGACTGATAACTGTAAGTTTGAGGAAATTTGAACTATGTATGCAATGGTTTTCAGTGAAATAGTGAGAAGAAAAGGGAGGGGGGGTCACTGTTAGTAGCATCATTAACCATTGAATTATGTCTTCTATATTAAATTGAAAGAATGTTCAAAAAGCCATAAGCCTGAAGATTGGCACTGCGTGCAAAAAATCATAGTAATAGGGAAAAACAAGCTATGTCTTCTAAACTGCCTGAGTGAAAAGCAGTCAAGTCTAAGAAATTACAGTACATCAGAATCTTTTTTTGTGGATCACATCCTTGATCTAACTGGGGAAACAAAGCTACAAAACCTGCCATTAGTAGTATTGTGTATTTAAAAATAAAAGGAAAGCATATTGGTGAACAGTAAAATTCACAAGTTCAACAAAAGAGCTCCTTCACTGCCCTCAGAAGTGAGTGTGCAGTGGCCGCCAGTCAGGATTCGTCTGTGCAAAAATGACAACAAATTTCCAGATTGAACCAGCGTAGCCAGCAGAAGAAATTTGATCCACATTGCATGGATTCCTTAGGGAGGGGGGAAAAACAAAAAGCAAACAATTTTTTTTATTCAAAGATGACAAAGTTCTTGTAAGGTAAATAATGTATTTAGCATGAAGCATGAATTATTTTCATATAAATATAGAAAATAGAGAAAAAGGCTATGCCTCTAATTTTTAAGCCCTTAGGCTTAGAGTTTGTTTCTTTGGGGTTTTATTTTTTTTTGTTTTGTTTTTGTTTTGGTTCTTTTTTGTTGTTGTTGGGGTTTTTTTGAAGCAGGTGTTTAAGGTTTAACCTTCTTCAGGGACAAACACTGACTGTTGGGGAACTTACTCTGCAATATTAAAAAATAAAATCTTCATGCTCTGGTAGGGCTTGGATGGTTGAATTATACTGCCTTGTCTGCACATTCAGCCCCCCTCTCCCTACTTCTGTTTAAAAAAAGAAAAAAAAAAAAGAAAAAAAGTAAAAGTGTGTCCTTTCTTCGTCTGTACATGTGTAACATGACGCAATAATCTGAGGGCAAATTTAGTAGTGAGTGTGTATGACAGAATCAAGAGAATAGTGGGAGGTTAATTGAGGAAAACTCTCTGATTTGATTCAGGAATAAGTAGACAAGAAAATAGCTTTGCTAATTTGCCATGAAAAAAATGAAGTTAATTAAGAGCCTTACAGAGGTGTCCGGAGAAAAACCAGTGTTACAGGGTGTGATTCAGGTACAGTGCTACTCTCCTGGTAATGACAGCTGTGAGACTGGAGATCACTACAGCAGAGACAAGCTGTGAAATAATCCAAACAGTCTCTCTCATCTGGATTCTTGCATTTGGCATGAAAAATTCTACACTTAGAATATCCTAGAGGCAAAGAGGAAATCCCAAGAACCATCTACTTAAGAGAACAGAATGGTCGGTTTCTTCAAGAGTACAGGTTTAGATTTATCCCTAACAACTGTTTCAGGCAGCAGTTTCACCAGGATGGATCTAGTGTATGAAGAGTGAGTTAGAGAAGGATTTGACTTCCCACTCAGTGCAGTGAGGTAAAAGTTGCCTTTGGAGATACCTGTGGTGCGTGTTCAGTTAGGAAGCGGAAGGACTGAAGGACAGGCTGGTCTGGTCTTGTGCTCCTCAAGCATTTTGTCATGTAAAGAACAGGACCACGCTGGCAGCAGCACGGCTAGAGGGTGCCTCTCTTCCCGTCTCAGCCAGCGCATCCTGGGATCCAGGTGCTGCCTGACAGGTGCCGGAGCTCAGCACAACTGCCAGCTACGGAGAGAAGGATGGAGAGAGCCCAGGATAGTGCGAGAAACAGCTGGTGTTCCTCTCAGTTTGCCGATGCATGCAGGGTTGATTCCCAGCATTGGTTAAGTCAGGAGCACATAGATACTTTTGTTGGCTGCTGCAGTCCTTGAGATAATAATGGGGAAAATAGGAAGGACTGGTCTTTTGGCCAGGTAGCACAGAGATGAGTGAGCCATAGTTTCCGTTGTCTGACTGAACCCGGATGGTCAGCTTCTTCCCATATCCCTGCTTGGTACAGCCAAAGTCCACAGGCAGCGAACCACACAACCCAAGAAAAGTTGGTCTTCAACTTTTACAGACTTTGGGGAGAGTAATTTGAAATAGAAAATACTACAGTATCACTTTGCCACCGCCTTTGCTCAGTAATGCATAGTTGTCCCATCTCAGGAGTGGTTTAATATTTATCAAAAGGCAGCACTGAAAAGTGAAATTTAATTACAGAAGATACACTTAAACGATGGCTCAGCTATCTCTGTCCTCCAGGGGAAGCAGCATGTTACGTGCCAGTGCCCAGATTCTGTCCACAACACTAATTCCAGAGCAACTTCTCTGATTGCAGTGTGTCAGTGCAAATGAGATCAGTATCTGCTGAACAACAAGTACCATTCATTAATGTGGACTCTTGGTGGCTAAATATATGATTACCACTAGTATTACTCATCTTAGAAAACAGTCATTTTGCATAAATATCTAATTAGGCAAGTTATCTTTATAGAGATATATATAGATATATATATATATAACCTATATAAGACTTCAACGGCTCCTCTATGTACTTGCTGGTAATCTCAGATGTTGGCAAGCATCTATTTTCATGTAAAATTTGTTTCTCCTAGTCTGATCTGCTGAGGAGGAGGTATGCTTTGGTAGGAGTTTGCAAAGTTATGTTCAGGGACCAGCAGTTTGGCTGAGGGCTAATGCCATCAAGGGATTATTTCTGGTGTTTAAAAACAACTTGTCGTTATTGATGCTTACTCCGACTGTTGATGAGAAGTACATAATTTGGATTGTATAAAATATTTAGGAGTCACCTTTTAAACCGTTTTTGTGCCTGGCTGATAACGGCAACTTTTTCAGAACTGGTTCTACACCATCAGAGAAGTTCTCTTTTATTTTAAGAACTGAAATTGATTTGTTCTCCAAGAAATACAATGTCAGCTTTTCAATACAGTTGTCTCTACTTTGACTGAACGATGTCAAAACAGAGTGGTAATTGCACTGTATTACAAACTCTCTCACTTGCCAGATAGGAGGTGGTGTGGTTTTGCTTGTTTGCTTTCCTTACTAAGCCATTTTGGGGTGAGAAGTTGTCAAATCTCTAACTTTCCGTTCTTCTCACTCTATCAGTATTGCCAAACTAGCGTTTCTCCAAGACAGGTGAGGGTCTAGGGGAATCCCAGTACGTCAGCACGCCTTCAGTGGCGAGTTTCACATAGGCATGAATTGTAAGGGTTGGGGGACTTCATGGCGGGTTCCTTTGGAATATGCCTTTTGCAGCAAGAAGCTCTTGCAGGCCAGAGCTAATGCCATAAGCAGATTTCACCAGCATCTGCAGGGAGGTGAGATCTGCTGGTCATGCTTGCATTCTGCAAGCAGTTGGATGTCCTACTGCATTTTGATGCAGATTCTGCTTGCATTTAAAAATTCAAGCACGGGTCTTCAACAGCTTAAATGCATCACCCCATAGGTGTTTCTGAAAGCTGTCTGCTTCTGTTCATCTCCTGGCAAAACCAGCAGTAGTTCTACCAAGAGCACAGGGTTTTACAGCTGAAAAGCCGAATGTGGGAGTGAGGGGGTGTGCTGCGTAGGACTAGAGAACTGTCCTGAGACTGTGTTCTCCTCTCTCTGGCAATTCAGTTGAGGTTCACTTGTTCCTTTCTTACCTTAATGAGAAAAAGGAATCTCAAAGGAGATGCATAAGCTCCCAGTGTTCAACTGAATTACTGTCTGCCTTTGCAAAAGACACAGAAAAAAGCTGGAGGCCGCATTCTTCACTGGAGTGAGGTAGAGTTACATCAACATCCTTTAGCAGAGAATGGAATCCTAAATTGTACATCAAATGACAGCAAGGATAAAATTACCGAAACAATGCTTTGTTCTGGTTTCTTGGTAGCAGTGATTGATTTTTCTCTGAGATTTTGGCTCCCAGTCCATCTAAAGATGTAAATCATAGTCATAGAATCACAGAATATGCTGAGTTGGAAGGGACTCATCAGGACGGAGTCCAACTCCTGGCCCTGTGCAGGACACCCCAAGAATCACACCATGTGCCTGAGAGCACAGAGTCTGAGAGTTTCTGGAACTTGAAGGTGTCTGATCTCCTTTGCAGTCAGTGGAGCTATAGACACCCAAGTGCTCCTGGAAGCTTTTACAGTTTCACTACTATTAGCATTTTTCCTTGAATGTAACCCTAGGCATTTTTGAACACATTACTCCTGTGCTCCAGGTTCAGAACAAAACTATTGAGAGAACGCATTTCCAATGCAATTGACTTCACTTCATGGAGAATGCAAACCCAGCTCCTTCGGGCACATCACACCTGCCTGAATAGCTCATTGGCATATTTTATAGGAAATTTTTTGAAACATTTTCTTGACTTTGCCACCAAAAGAGCATTTGAACCATACATCCTCCTGATTGTAACAGAATATCAGTGTTGACCGTCTGACCAGTTAAGTTTTAGTAGTGTTCTTCACAGCCCTCCAGTAATATATCAAACACTGTTATGCACATAATGCAGCACTGTGATCTAATTTAAATAATACTTTTTTATTATTTATACTACTCTATGTAATATACATCAACACTTTGCTATATAACCTAAGTGATAACCCTCTTCTTAGTTACCTGCCAAACTCAATTTCTGTTTGGTTTATATTGCAATTAGCACAGTTACCAAGTTGTAATGATGTCTCTTTTCCTTTGAAATGGGATGTGTAAGTCAAACTATACATTTTGTGTGTTTCTGTTTTGAGATGCAGTTTCTAAGGATTTACACACAACATGCAGTGTTCTGTATAAATCTGCATACATTTGTGAATTCATCTGTTAATCCCCTTTTATTTAGAAAGTATTAATTGATGGTGGTTTATTAGGGGTTTTTATTTTTGCATTTGTTTTTTGTTTTGTTTTTATTTTTTTTTAGTACTGGTTATTCTTGAATTAAGCAGAGACTTGTCAGCTGGGTTGCTTTATCTTTGATCATGTACATGACCTTATAATTCTTCCACAGTTCAGCAAACAAGTACTAGCTTCACTGACCAAAAAAAGAGTCTCAACCTAATGTGTCTATGGTGCTGTATTTTGCTGGTGTACATTTAAAACCAGAAATGATTTAAAGGTCACTTTCGAGTTGTTCTAATAAGTAGCCTTTCCTGGTTTGGGGAGTTTGAGTTTTGTTTTAGCATTGAAACAAGGTATATTTATCTGAAGCTATGTAATGGTTTTTCTACTGTAACACATTTCCTTTTGCAAAGAGGGGAATAGCGACCTGATGTAACATCCTTTCACAGTCAGTGGAAGGGGGTTTTGTTTCACATTTTATTTTCAGTGGATTTCGTTGAGCTTTGGATCAGGCCAGCAGTTACAGGAGCTTATCATCTGAGGGTTTAAGGGATAAATGACAACTTGTGCTGGCCCTCAGTGCTAGAAGGGATTTTATCAAATGCTAAAATAACATGCTGGATCCTGGAATGGCTGATCATCTAGAAAGAGGAATCTTTTTTTCATTTGTTTACTCTGGCCTGAAATCCCCAGACTTTCTTTTTTCACTCAGATGACATTGAACTTGAGTACATTTTTAAGTTACTAGAGCATTGTACATTTTCTGAGTATGTGTGAGACAGCAATTGAAAGTCATACCTGTATCTGATAACCAGTTCCATACCCGCATCATTCACACTCACTACTTAAAACTGCCATGATGTAAAATGTTGGGGGGAATGATTTGTGTGTGTATGAAAAGCATTATGAACTTGTACATTTTTTTATACTCTGATCTGTAATTTCTGAAATATTTTGTTTTACAGAAAAAGTGATAAAGCAATCAAAAGACCAAGAGATTTAGTATCAATGCTTAAGGGTCACAGGACCTTAACTGGCCAATAAGTTAATTTAGTACAGTGATAAGCCAATTTTTTTTCCTGTACTTGGCGTCTGAAACTGCCAATTTCATCAATATTAAAATACGAACTGTGATGGGGAATGAACAGTGATGTTAAGTTGTATTTGTGTTTACCTAAATGAGCAGTCCGAAGGCAAGTGCAATCAGCTGATCTTTAGGAAATATGAAATTGTTGATTTAGAGGCATACTTGCATTTTACATTTTCTTGATGTGTAATCATATTGCCAAAGACAAACTATTTCATCAATTATTATTGTAAATAACACTTTCCCAAAACCTACCATAAAGTTTCTGTGATGTATTGTCTTCCAGTTGCAATAAAAATTACTGAGTTGCATCAATTGAACAATTGTATTTGTGTGAGTATTGGCTTCAAAATATGTCCAGATATTAAGAAAGAGCAACAGTGATTTTTTTTTATTTATTTTTTTACAAATTAATTCTTTCATTATTAAATAGTTCTACCCCTCATGGGATGTTACATGTATCTTCACTGCAGTAGATATCAGCTCATGTTAATTTGCTGTCATGTGCAAATGGCTAGACATACTAAATTGGTGTTAAGTTAGGGCCTGATCTTCCTTTCTTATCAGTTTTGCAGCCCAGAAACAAAGCTGATTTTGCTGGGAATTGTATCTCTTTTTTTAATTGGCAACAATCAGAAGAGATCCATTAATAAAATATGTCTAATGGTATATATATAACATCCTGAAACACATTGCTTTGTAATTTTTGCATCAACCCTCTCCAGGCTTTATTCAGTTTTTTGCAGCACTGGGGCTCATAATTCTTTTGCCACGTTGCTCCTTTACCTCACGGCATGAATGGATTGTTTGCAGGAAGAAATCCTGTAGAGTCAAGAGCTTCAAAGCTCGTTGCCTCAGCTGGCTCAATCTGTAACCACCTAGGAGGTATCCTGATCTTCAGATTCTTGGAGCCTCCCTGGTCACTGTGGGCTGCTGCAGGAATAGTAATGCTCTTTGTTCACGGATGCTAAAAACTGGTCCCTCTCTCTATAGATATATTCAGCAATCCAACTTAAGTCTAGAATTGAAGAAAACAGTGCAAAAGGATTCTCTTCAGAGAGTAAATAATAGGGGGTGTAAAAAAATTGTAGTTGCCTCGTAGCTTTCTCCAATTAAAATTAAACTGAATAGTAAAATCATAAATCACATCATTCCCCAAGCCCTGTGCTTTGAAAGTGGTCTGTTAACAGCCCTAGGTATTTATAGGTTAACTTTTGAAAGGATTGAGAAGGAAAAAAGCCCCTCAGTTCTGTCAAACTTTCTCACACCTGGTTTGAAATGCTGCTGAAGCAGAGGAGGATGGTTTCTCAGCCGTGTAATGAGAATGTATAGCTGCTAAAGCTGGAACCCAGCTGACCTAGAGCTGTAAGTGTCCCCTTGCTTGTCTCGATGCCATCCAGCATGGTTGGTACGGGAAACTACCGAATAGGTGTCTGAGGGACAAGATGGATGTAAATAGGTCCTGGAGAGAGCGGGGCAGAAGAAACAAATGTCCAAAATACACACAAAGGAGCATAAAAGTGCCCAGCCTCAATATCTGTCCAGGCAATTGCTACTTCAGTGTATTGCCTGGAAAAGTTTCTGTTTGTAACCTATCCTTGGAAGCCAGTGCCACTGCAATGGAACAAGGAGGAGAGAAAAGAGACTTGGCCAAGGAGACAAGATGAGAGGAGACTGGTGAGAAGGCAAAACCACTTAACTGTGCTCTGAATCATCTTCCTCTAATGGATCCCCCCTCCCATCTGCCGCCAGTTAAGCAAGTATCATGCAGCACCATCTGCGGATGTATCTGCAGCAACGTGTGTAGAGCAGAGAGACCTGCAGTCTCCGCAAAATATGTTTTAGTCTTTATATACAAGCCAGCAAGCTTGCCAAGAGGTTGGTTGTGGGCTTTTTCCAGTGTAGGGCATTACAGAAGGGCCTTAATTTGTTTAGCTCAGGGATGCTCTCTGAGATACACCGAATGCCAGTTGTGCTGCAGACTTCTCGTGCAGCGGTGCAATTTGCCTGTTACAGGCAAAACAGTCTCAGGTTGTGAGTTTTACTTCATTGCCAATTAACAGACTTCTGATTGCGCATTTGGGTGTTTAGAAAGGACATAACCAACCAAATGCTTTATAAACACCTGTCCTACCTCCTCTTCAGCCTCAACACCCTTACTTGCACCATGGGTTGCACTCAGTTTGTCAAAATGCCTCTGGCAGCCCTTGGGCAGCCTGGGCAGGTGAGGTGATTCATGTACCGTCTCTGCTGCTCTTTCTTCAGGGATGTCCCTGCTCCAGCACACGCTGCCTGCAGCCGCTCCAGGAATTCCTGCCCTGGTGTGGTTGGTCCATGGGCTACAGTCCCTCGGGGGCGCACAGAACCCTTCTGACCTCGAGTGGGTCTCCAGCAGCCCTCTATATGCTGGTGCCATTATAAAATACATCTGAGGAGGACCAGAATAAGGGAGGAAAACAGACATCGCCTGCTCAGGGCATTCAAGGGAAAACACAGGCCCCCACGCTCACCCACCATGGTTGCAAGGGCAGGTACCTAACAGGTGTCTTGCACAAAATGGCTACACACAAAGTGCCCAAATTCGTATGGCCTCCGTGTTAAATTCATGTCTTCGCACAACAGCATCTGGTACTACAAACTCCCCTGTGAAGACGTGGCATTTGACCCTTCTGTTGGCGTAAGGGGTAAGTTGCCTAGAAAGAAAGAAGCAAATAATGACAGAAGGCTTTGTTCCGTGATCCTGTGTTATGACAGGGAATGAAGTAACAATGGTTTCAGTGACATCTGCTTCTTAAAGAAATACTATAAAGGAATAAATCTCAGCCTTAACACAGTGTGATGCTTTGAGTGGGCACATTCAATCCACGTAAGATAATTAAAGAGTTTTTAAACTTCATCATAAAATACAGATGATTAATAATGGTGAGAAACTTCATGGAAAATGCTCTATGGCAAGCATCTGTCAGACTGAATAACAAGCACACACTCTGCTTTTCATCTTACACTGTTTGACATAATTTTTATTGGCTGTAAATCTGCAGGGTTTGTTTATATTTCTATTTGCATTAGGATTGGTTGCCACTTTGTATTTGATCAGCAGAACTGCTATTCACTGTGGTGTAAGAAATCAAATAATGATTGTGTATATATAGCAATCTGAGCATTAGAGTGCAGGAGACTGTAAACACAAAATTTTAAAATCTCTGCTTATCATCATAAGCAATGTTCTCTCCAGGTCCTTAATGACAATCAATTTCTAGAGGCTTTTCCCAAATAACTGTCATTGAAAACAACAGCATCTTTTTTGGCAGCTTGGTCCTGAAACGCAGCATCTTCCTACTGCTGAGATACAACTCCTACTTATTTATCTGTTTTCGATCCGTTTGACAATACACAAAGGTAGCACCCACATTTTTCTTAACCTGCTTTTTTAAAATGAGTGGCCAATACACCAACAAATAGGAGGAAAACACTTTTGGTAGATGCACCTGAGGAGGCAGAAGCTGTGCATTAGGGACACCCTGTAACATGGCTGCATATTGTGGGATGATGCAGCAGATCCCTCCTGAGTTGACATTTCCATATGTACCAACCCAGTCTTAAAAAATAAATGGTTTGTTGGCAAAATATGATAGAAAAAGTAGGATGAGTTAGAATGACAGTGAAGAGGTTGATGACCTAGCTGCTTTGCCCTTAATTAGGGCAGGCAGAGACCCTTTTAAAATAATAGTCTCCTCTCATTCCTTTGCAGCTTTGTTTTCTCATCTCTAAAACATGGATCAGTCTCTGATGCAGGGACCTGGTTTTAATCGTCATGTTACATAATCTCTGCAATCATAGTAAGAGCAGTGCTGTTCAGTGGTTTTAAAAATAGCTTTATTCAGCTATCAGCATACTAATTAATAAACTTGCTTTTTCCAACCTAGTTCATTCACCATCTCAGTTACAGAAGCCACACTACCTGGGGTGTAATCAAATACAACTGGCTTTGCCTATTACAGTACTGTAAGAAGCAGATGATCAATCAGTAGGAGAGTCTCAGCTCCTGCTCCTGGTGGCCACTGGCTGCTATCTGCTCCTGGGGTGGCAGTGGGGAGGAGCTGTGCTGCAGCAGATCTAATGGGTGATCCACCGTGAAAAAAAAAAAAAATGGATTTGGGTAATATTGTCTAAAGGGCTGCAAACAGCATTCAGCCAGCCATTTGGAGCTTTGCAGGCAAGGCAGGAGGGAAGGGAAAAGAAGACAGAGGAAACGAAAGTGCCTGCAAGGAAAGGAAAGCTCCTGCTGGCTGCTGAAAAGGAAGAGGTGACAGCATGGGAAGTTCCTGGTGCTACCTAAGGAATCCAGGAGCCCTCCATAGGGAAAGGAGTGGGGAGAATCCATGTGAAAAGCAAGTGCTCAGCATCTGATACAGGAAGCCAAGTGGTTTTGTCTCTCTTAGCCCTTACCTTTCTGAGGGACTTCTCCCTCACCAGCTTTAGAAGCATTTTGCCCACGCCAGAGCATCGTGGCTGCCTGTTCTGTGCCAGGGCTTTCACGGTCCCAGCACTCTGCTCCTCACCATCTGGGTCTCAGTTGCCTTGTGTGACTTCCTCAGCCAGGTGACACTAAAACACTGCCTGGAGGGCTTTCCTGAACCTCAGTTAGGCTAAACACTGTAACCCGTCTGGACTGGGAGGAGGACTTGAATGGCGTGGAAGAGAATTAGCAACCAATTCCCAGGTACCATGTCAGGATGTCTCTCTGCTGCTGAACAGTCACATCTCCATCCTCCTTTCTTCTTTCTCACTATCCTGCTTTGCTTCATTTTAGGCAACTGAATCATATCCTAAGTGCTGGCAGACTGGCTGTCCCAAACAGAAAATCTGGGTACTAAGGACCTTTCACCATTTTTCTTACCTCTATTTTTCCAGCTACTTGCAAACAGACCCCTCTGACTTAACCCAGCAGCATCTGACCTCAGAGACAGCTCTCACCTTACACAGGCATTGTTTGCTTTGGTAAACGGGAGCGTAAAATCGAGGCTGCTGAAATTCGGCGAACCAGAAGCCCAACTGCTTGGGCATTTAGTGCTCCCACCCACGCACACGGGAGCTGTGTGCTTGCCCTGCTGCTTCACCGCTCCCTCCCAGTGAGGCTGCAGTAAAATGAGTAGTGTGTGACAACGGGTCTTACTGGAAGCAAATCAGTCACCTCCACTGCACGGGTCGTGTCATCCCCACGGACAGTGGTGTTCGCAGGGGCCGGAGGGACCGCGTGGGGACCCCGCTTTATTTCCACCAGTTGGGGGATTTGGGTTTTTTTTTAACAATTCATCTCGAAACAGCCAAGTAGTAACTTGTGCCTGGCTGTGTTTGCAAGGTAGAATTATAATAATTTCTGGTTCAGGGTTCAGGGACAGAAGGCAAGATTATTTGGCAGACAAAGGCAGACAGAGCTTGCATCCCTTCAAGTGCCTCCAGTTGTTTATTCATGCAGACTGTAAATGCCACTAAAATGCATGAGAGCTTGCTAGGAAGACAACTGCCTGATGCGTATGAAAATAAAAAGACAAACATATTTCATTTTAGACAGAAGACATATTACTTTAACATATAGATTTTGACAGAAAATGAGAAGCTTGAAAGCGGCTGCCAAAGAAAAGGGTGGGCTGCCAGAAGGATCAGCCCCTCGGAAGTTTTGCTCACCAGGGCATGGCGGGGGTTTGCTGGATGAGAATTAGCCTGCTCCTAAGGTTCAGGTTAGGGTTAGGAGGAAGAAAAAGCCTGGAGCCCCCACACCACTCAGGCTCAAAGGGGCAGCCAAAGGGAAGGAAGACAGAAATTTTTCGTGGGGACAAAGGGTGGAATTCTGAGGCAAAGGCTCAGTCCACACGTGCACAGGGAGCTGGGCAGAGCCTGCAGCTGTGGCAGGAGCAGGGATGCAAAGGGGCGGCTGAGGGACAAGGCAATAAGCTGAAAGGGTCCTGCCCTGACAACTTTTTCATCTGGGCCAGGGCATTTTGTTTGCATCTCCTCACCAGTGAGTTTTACCAGATTGCTGGGTTTCATCTCCTCGGTCTGCTGCTGATGTATGAACTCATGGAAAAGACCCCACTCCCAATCCCTAGATTATCCAAGACATCTCACTGCCTGTCTATCTTTCAGTTTGAACTTTCAAACTGCAAATTCTTTGTCTCAATCCCTGGCTGTCACAGAAGCAAATACTGTGTGGATTTATTGCTTCTAAATACACAGCACATCTGGCTGGGTTTTAGTTACCTCTAGCAAGGTTTTCTCTTGCACTGGAAGTCTGTAACCCAGAGTCTGACTGTGGAAGTTAGTTACACAGCAGAGGAGTGTGTGGTGACATGGTACAACATGCAAACTGTTTTCCACTGCTAACTGATGGGGAAAACCTTCAGTCTGTCAGAGCTAATGCCACTCAAGCTGCAGGGAGCACAGGAGACTGATTGCTGGGACCCCTGGGTGCGGGTACACAAAGTGGTTGGTGTCAAATGAACTACCCGGGGGACAGGTCAGCACATCCCAGCTGTGCTGTGCTCTGAGCAACAGAGCTCAGGTACCTCCAGAAGGGCACAGCAAGAAGACACTTTCCAGACCAGCCTGGCTACCCCGGCACGACACTGCTGTGTGGACACCAGCAGGACTGTCTGCTTGGAGCATTCATTGTCTTACACTGGCAGTAGCGATAATTGTTGTCTGTGACACTTGAGATACCTTTGCATTTCCCTCACCGTGGGGACCTCGAGCGCTGTGCCTGGGGGCCAGAGAACAGCTGTGCTGGCCAAGTGAGTCCTGTGTAAATGCACAGAAATGCTTCCTGCACAGACCTTTAACAATGCAAAGGAGGGTTGCACTGCCTCATGTTGTCTTCTAAGCAGACACCCACACTTCTCTAAGATAACTACCCTGTGCTATGCTCAGCGTTTTCAGTGCAGAGATGGATGTTCTTCTTTTCAGACATAGAAGTCTCTTGGCTTGCTCATTTCATTCTTTTTGTGAGCTTTTCCTGCATGTCAAATGTTTATTATCATGACATGAGCAAACACCAGTTCCAAACTGAGATTTTTGCTGAAATGAAAATGCAAATGTTTGTCTTGCGCAATCAGGTTTAATATCACAGCACTAATAGACCTTAATTGCCCTGACCAGGCTCATCTGGGGTCTCCACCAACACACCTGCCTGTGAACCCAGGAGCCCCATTTCAGCTCAGCCCTGGGCTGTCAGTCTGTGCCTGGGCTATGCTATAGGAGTACCAGTCTCTACCTCAGGCAAAGCTGTGCCTGTGCATGGCCATGGGCCCCGTTGAGTCACACCCTGACCAGCAGACTGACCTCCCAGCTTGACTGCAGACGTGCCTTGTCACTGGGGACCTCTCCAGCAATCACTGTGCTGTATCAAGCCCTGGTTGCCATCACTGAACTTGACTATCAACTGATTGACTTCCCAGTAAGATTCTGGAGCTGCCTTACAAGCACAATGTTGCCTGGTAAGATCTGGATTCTTGGTAGAACCTGGCTACTGTCTGCAGGTCTAGCCCATTCACCTTGCTCAGGTACTGTGGGGCTGGGCCCTGGCTGGAGGGGTCCCTGACTCTTGCAGAGCAGCTTGACTTCACAGTACCCAGGTGGGGTCAGGCCTCCTTCGGTAGCTACAGGACTTGGGCATTGCAGATGGGACACGCTGTGCTGTGAAGGCAGCACGTGATTTGTTTGTCTGCTCTGTTCAATAGTCTGGAAAATAAAACAAGCCCATTTAAATTGCTACTGCAAAAAAAGTTACCTAAATGTCTGATCAGGTACAATTAGAGATCTGAATGGATTATATTTTCCATCAGGGACACAAGTGACAGCCAGTTTCTGATCACCAGTGCTGGTGTGGAAGCTGTGGTTTGGCCCCCCCATAGCCCTGATGGTGCACTCAGGCATGTATGGCATTTATCCCACTGGAACAGCACATCACTGGAGGTCACCTCCTGCCAGCTCTGCAGCTGTGCAGGGGAAGCTCCACGTCTGCTGGACCTCAGACCTTGTGCACTTCTTGCTGAACCTGTCCCTATGTAACAAGCGACAGAAGGACTTCAGCAGCCCTTAACCAGAGGGCTGCCCACAGCCCTGCCATCAGCACCTCTAACTTCAGCTGTACTCTACCGACATAAAACAATTATTCCCTTTGCTGAAGAAAGCACAGCACTTTTGTGGATGAGTTTGGCACCCCACTTTGCTTTGCCCTGCACCTCACTTGAAGGAAATTTTGTATGTGAACAACCAAACATGTATAACTGACTCACGAGGTAAAGCAAGGAAGCAAGAGGAGCTGAACTGAACCTGTGCTCTCCCTCATTACCTGTTGTACCTGTTGTGTATTATATTCTCAGGTGAGAAAAAAAAATCCATGAGCTGATTGTATTTTTGGCACTTCTCAACTATGTTCTAATGGTCAGGCTTAAGTTTTCCTAATTTTAGTACAGATTATTGTCATGTTGTCAATATTAGCCCACAGGTACCATGTTGGTAGTCTTGATAGAGATGCTGCCGTCCAGGTAACCAGACTATCTGTCCTGGTCCCCTGGAGATTGCAGCACAAATTAAAGTGGCTAAAGAGCAGGGTTGTCCCTTTAATAACGTATAGCTGTAGGTATGTCTATTTACATTTGGTCATTTTTTAGAATTTTAAACTAATAGAAGATTCAATTACTTCTTTTCCAAGCCTCTAATTTTCTTGTCATTTCCCTGCTCCCATTTTCTTTACACAGGCTACTCTGTACCACAGCTGCAAGTAATCTACACAGGCACTCACAAGCACATGGCAATGATTTTGCCCCTCTTCCCCCATCCATGTTATCTCATTTTGCTCTAATGGAGCATCTTTGGGGTGGGGTACTGCAGATTCCATTAAATATGCTTCTGTATCAACACTGCTCCTAAGCAAAATATATTGATTTGGACCTACTTTAATCAAGTAATCTAAACAGGGCTTAAGCTTCAAAAGCCTGGTGATGCTCCTAGCTTCAAAGCTTTTACTTACACTGAATTAATTTATCCTGGATGTTCTAATGCTCTCAGCAACCCTATAGATTATAATGTTAGAGGTTGCAATCATGGCTCTAATAATATTCCCTAAGCTTCAACTGTATTGATCATAAAGTAAAATCAGAGGAGGGAGCAGGGAACACAAGGAGAAAACAAAAGGATTTGATTTGAATCAGGCATGAATGTGTTCACCCCTGTCGCAGGCTGCTGGGAAGGAATATCAGGTATAAAACTTGGGGGTTTTTTACTGAAGATATATTCTGATATGGACTGAGTGTCAAATCCTCATTTCCAGACTTTCTTGCTTAATACTGTAGGTGTATTATGTCATAAATATAATTCTTTGCCAAAAGGAAGGTTGGTTTGGATTTCACATGCAGAGCATGTTGAACATCTATACAAATTATAGTATTAGTCTCATCTGCACCATGGGGAAAGGCAATAAGATTTTTCCCAGTCCAAGAGCTAGAAATCATTGTGTATAGCTACCTGATGGTGAATTATGTGCACTAATGACACAGTGGATGTGTGCTCAAGACCTGACAGTGTTAGGTTAATAGTTACCTGAATGATCTTAATGATTTTTTCTAATCTAAATGATCCTGTGATGCTTAAGAACCTTCTCATCTTTATGAACCAACATGTTCACATTTGTAAGAACCAGCAGGTCTCTTCCACACGTCCTAGTTGATGCACTGAACACCTGTGCAAACACAGGAAAATGTCTAATCCAATGTGTGCTGTAGTCTAAAGATGCCATTAAATCAGAATTGGTTTGATTGTCATTAGTGAGAAGTGAAACATACTTAAACAAACATAACTGCACCTACTCCAGCACTGATGCAAGGTCCCTCTGGGTTGCAGGCATGTAAACCAGTGGCATCCAGCAGTTTTATTGGAAACACACAGGGCTGGTCTCCTGTTTTCCTGCTCCCCTCAGCAGAGACCTATAGGGAGACCTAGGCATAGTCTATATGGGTAGCTCCTGGTGAAGTCTGCAGAGAGGATAGGTCACAGGGCAGAGTTATTGTCCAGCAGTAGAGCATGGCAGAAAGCCCTTTCCAGGTAACTCCCAAAATTTTTTCAGAGACCTTGCCCTGGGCCCTGCCTGTTTTCCAGAGATTATCATGAAAACAGCATATTGCTGAACAAATGAAAATATTATTTAAAACAATGATAACTTTTACATTATGATTAGGTAGTCAGGTAAAGGCTCATACTATTTTGAATACAGACTACCTGTATTATGCTTAAGAAACTCAAAGACTTTGAAGCGATTTCACACAGAGAGCTCTGATTACCACAGCAATAATTTCTTCTACCACCTTTTCAATCACTTAATAATAGAAAAAATACCTGTTCAAACTGTCTTCCCATCACACAGAAGATATCATTGTTCACTGTAAGAATTTTAAAATCACATCTGATTAGTTAATGCCAACAATTATTAGTATACTGTCAATTTAGATTTCTGTTGTCCTCCACTGATCTCAGTCTCCACACACTGTGCAGTGCACATCACTTAAAAGGTAACTTTCGTACGCTGACTAGCTAGAGATCACTTTCTGTCCTGATGTCATCTGGCAGTAAGTAAAATAGGAAAATTTCGCACATTTTCCTGCGCATATTTCCCTGTGACAGCACCAGTGGGACAGCATCTTTAAGGATACAGAAAGTCATTGAACAGAGGAGCAGGGAAGTGATATCAAGGAGAGCCACTTGGTTTAGTTTCTTATTCTCTCATTTCATAAACCTTTCAGCACATGCAGATGGCACTTTTCTATTTTCATCATGACAGAGAAAACTGGTACATCCCATGAGGAAAGACACACAAAAAAGGAGTTAAAAGGTCAATTGTAGTCTAGGTAAGATATTGATAGTGCTGTACCTGGTGTTTAGAAGGCATCAGGGCTTATAAAATAGTTCTTCTAGTCTGCTAGTGTCAGGGATCATATTACTCCAAGGGAAAAGGTAAGGCAGCCTCTGGCATTTTGGCATTCCTTCTCTCAGCCCTAATTAATACCCTGAATAATACCTAATACCTAATTAGTACCCTGAATACCATTTACAATACTATTTAAATTCCGATTGACTGTATAGTGGCCAACCTACCCTGGCCCATTTTGCACCTAGGTTCCAGAATAGGTTGAATTACTTTATGACTATTTATTTGTGAAGCAGGGTTAATATGAACTGTAGCTGCCAGAGCTGTGAATGAGGGGCTCCCATTATCCCCCACTTCTTTTACAGTTCTCCCACCTTATACTCTGAGATCTCTTAAGAGGCACCAAGACATTTAGACAGCTGCATGCCAGTGAAAGGGAGGGGCTGAATTTTAGCTCTGCAAAATCTGCCTCTCAGGTGCTGGAGAAGACAGGAGACTCAGTCCAGCTACTAATTTTTCTTAAGGTCATGTAGCACAACCTCAGTCTTGAGTAAACCTGAACTCCTTACACTTATGCCTGAATTTGTGGTACAGTATGGTTTATTTCTATTTTATCTCCAAAGCCTGTGGAAACTCTATATACAGAGTAAACATCTGGACTCCTAATTTCTCCCTCCCTGTTCCTGCCTCCCTCCCCCCACAGCAGTAATCCCTTTCTGTACAGCCCGCTGGAGAAAATGAGTCTGCCAGTACCTCCTGTGCACTGCTGCCAGGCCATTTTACGTAAGCATCCTTCTCTGCTCTCCACTGCAGGACAGCACGTCCTATTGGAGCCAGTTGTTGTCTTTAATCTCTGAATGTAAACACGCAAATTACATTCCATTCTGCCACCAGTGTGCAGTGGATAACAGGCACAATATCCTATCTGTGCTGCTTTCCCTGGGTTGTGCTGATCATTCTCCTACTGAGAATGTGGCACTTGCCAATAATGATATATTGGTTGGGATAAATCTTCCCAATGCTTTGATACTTCAGGCCTCTCCTTTCAACCCTCTATGGGAAACTTTAGCATCATCCTTCTACTTGTTCAGGGACATGAGGACATCGCAATGGGCAGGCTAGGCTCTCTGGGGCTGTGGTGAGATTTGGGAGTCTCTCCTCTGCCCTTAGAGTTTTCCAGTGTTTTACCTTCATGGCAGCTCCCCTGAGTTGCCAAAGGGCAGAAAAAAGATTTGAAATGAACTGCATCTGTCACTAAAATACTGTCCAAACAGCTTCATGACAATGGAACCAAAGTAACAGAAATGTCTGCCTTGGGCAATTCCTCACCCCACTCTTTTCTTCTTCCACTGGTGGAGCTGCTTTTAGGACAGGAGGTAGAATTATGTATCTTGAGGTTAGTCAACAGCTGTGACCACTGCCCTGGGGAGCCTGTTCCAGTGCCCAACCACCCCCTGGNGAGTGTGTCAATAGCAGAGGGGGTGGATTACCATGGTGATCATATCAGGGCTGCATGTGACTCCTCGCTGATGGAGAGCTGCAGGCAAGGCAACATTTTTTTAAGTGCAAGTTGCTCCCTTTCACTGAATTCCTGAAGCTTCCAACTCTCACCATGTTTGGCTACACCATGGCTGAGAAAGACTCGCTCCTTGCACGGCCATTGAAACCGCTGCTGGAGGTTGCTGGACTGGGGGATTAGCAGCTGCCTACACGGGGTGTCAGAGCCCATTTTACCTGGTGTTCATGGTGTCATGCAGTCCGGGCTTAGAGCAGTACCAGAGAAGATCAAGCATTGAGGAGGGAAAGGGAATTTTCTGAGTTTGCAGTTTTCCAAGTGAAATCACTCAGTTTGTATTCATGTGCTACTTGCAAGCAGAGGGTGTCAAGAGCAGGGAGAAACACCATGGTTCATTCAGTCATTAAATTAATAAATATAGAGAAGGGGTAGACAAAATTGGCTGATTCCTTCACCTAATATTTCATCATTTGACCTTTATGCCAGGAGACAAAGAATAGCAATACTGTACTTAAGCTGTGCTTTGAGCACACCAAAGTTGAGGAGATTGAAATAAAGGATGGCTTACAACCAGTTAGCTGCTGTTATTGTACAGGATCTAGTCTGCTGGATCACTAATTTATGGTGGTCACACCAGATAAAATTTCCTAATATAACCAAAGCCCAAGCAACAGGGCAGGCTGCATCCCAGGCTCTGTACTAAAATGCTGTTCAGTTTCTTTCCAAGTCCTTGTGTTTCTCTCATTTTCTCTCTCTCTCATTTCTTTTTTCCTTTCTTCGTGCAGAGAAGAGAAATGATTGCTAATGAATTGCAAGCATGGGGTATGGAAAGATCAGTTAATATGGCCCAAGTATTCAGTAAAACAAATACATTAAAGTGATCAAGCAATAAATGAAAATAGACCCGAAGAGCAGGTTCCACTGAGAAAACATGTGAGAATGTAAATTAATGTGACTTGATGAAACTTGAAATGTCATAACACAGCAGGGCATACAACACATCAGAGGAAATGTGAAAATTATACTTTTTCCTGAAATCATAGTTTTCAAAAATAAGTGGCTTTTAAATTCTTCTGAAAATATAATAACAGAATTAGTGTCAAGAAAAAGGTTATTGTTGTTTATCAGACTGCAGGCTCAGTCCATGGTGGCTTTTCACAAATATCCTCTTTTATTTCTCTGGCTATACAATGAGGAAAGAAAAATCCAGAAGTCTTTCTGCTTGTTTGGTTCCCTCTTCTTCTTAACTTTGCACAAGGGAATTTTTTAAGTTGTTTGGAGGGTAAATGGCATGACTAGCCCATGTTCTGGGAGGGCCTTTCATATCTTTCCATCATGAGAGATGTCAGATTTTTCTGCTGGCCTCAGTGCTGGAATATGGTCCTCGCTGGGGTCTGAGACATGATTAGGGGGGAAAGGATTCCTCCCCGCACCACACCAGAGAGCCAGCAGGTAGTATGAGAACAGGTCCCTTTTCATGCAGTGCAGAGTGGATTTCTGTAGGAAGAACAGTGAGACTGCAGGTCTGAAGAGTGAAAGAAGTTGCCACACAGGACAGAATTGTTGGTTTGCTCCTCTGACTGCAGTGACTGTGCATGGAAAAGGCAGGCTCAGCCACTTTCTCTGGCTCTGGGTGCTCCATGGGAAGACTGTGCTGGATTCCAGCTGGAGATGAGTATCCTTTACGGTGTGTGTCCTAACTGTCCCTGTGCCAACCACTACCCCTCTACATTGCTCCAGCTCGGTTGCTTTTTTTGGACTATTTCTTAATTCCCCACTTTCCCTAATCCTCTTGAAATAAACCTCAATAAAATTACTTTTATTCCATAGAAGAGAATGTCTATAAGCAGAACAGTTTGAGTTACTAGGGGATACCTGAGCACAAGGGATTCTTGATGCAACCCAACCCCTTCTCTTTTCATGTAGAACTGAATGAAGGTGGGCTGATACTGTCCAAGGAGAAAGCTGGCAGAGTCCTGTGTAACAAAGTCTATTCATAGCAGGTAAATGGGGGGAGGTCTTATCCCTGGGCATGTAGAAATTGTGGCGGAAAGGAAGGGAAACTCTTTTCCAAAAGAAATGTCCTTTGAAGATGAAAGTTTCTAATTCTGTAAGAATTGGTAGCGGAATATAAAGCAAGGCCATAGAAGTAGAGCCCCATCCACTTAGTTGCCAGAGTTAAGCTATAGAAGCCAGTTTGCTTTTGCAGTTCTCAGCATGTGTAATCTCTCCAAGATCCTTTTATTGACTTATTTATGTATAACATTGCTGAGAAAGATGATTAAACTTCCCTATTATGACCCACGTTTGGCTCAATATATTATAGTATTACTTTCTACAGCCTTCACTGTTTGTGCTTAGACAGAACTTCTGAAATATTTTGCCCGTGTTTCCCAAAGGAGGAGGTGGGGACCTGAGAAAAACCTCTTCTGCATCAGGGGATTGCACACTGTGTTTATTCTTGCCTTGTTCTAACCAAACCTTACAAATTACCTTTAGCTGCTGGTAGACTTTTGCTGCTGGAAGTTATTTCTAAAGCAGTTTCACGTCCTTTTGGTTTGTCTGCATTCACACTACAGCTTATCTGTCTGCTTGCATTTGAGCCCTAAGAGTACTTTGCTGCCCACCTTAATTTTTTACTGGTGGGAGTGGGGAGTAACTGTTATTATTTCCAGAAAGATTTATTCTGGCTAATTTCTAACAAATGTGCCCTCTCACTTCCCTGCTACTTTTATGCTTGTATTGGGTGACAGTCTTTGCTTATTGCTTAGAACCAGCAACAGCAGAAGAGGAGACATTCATACCCTGCAGTGTAAGACATTTTTTAATAAGTTAACTCATTTTATTACAAGGAACTGAAAATGACAAGTGGAAACAGCATCTGGGTGAGCTACGCCTCAGAATAACTTGGGGAGGATGATTCATTGGGGAAAATCTGCAATACAAATGCTATCCTGTATCATCCCAGAGGGTGGAGTATCACCAGTGATGCCCATACTACTGGGATCACTGGTAGGGACCAGCCCTTTGAAAGCTTCTCACCAGGTTAAAAAGATTCAGTCATAGCATTGTTGAAGTCCTGGGATTGGTTTTAAATTAAGCTGTGGAAAACAAATGACTTGCAAAATAAACAAATAAAAATGGGAAAGGGGGTAAAATATTTTACAATTACTTAATAGAAAATGGGACATCTTATATAGATTTTCTGTTGCAGAACAATTGTGCGTGTCCTTTGGAACCCTTATTCTTGGCATACTCTTGAAACAGCTATTAATATAAAGAAATAAAAGAGACCAATGCAGTTGTGTGATTTATGCAGTTGTATGAAGAATTATTTACCCAGATGATACAAAACTTAGACAGTGAAGAACTGACCCCTGAAGTCCCTGAATATTGGTTTCACTAGGATCAGGATTTCACTCTCATTTCTTAATCTCTGACATACTCTGGTAAAATTGCTAATTATCACTCTGATCAAATTTCTAGCTCATAGACAGCTGTCACTCACTAATTTTAGGACTCACTAATTTTAAGAAAAACAAAGAAGATTTTTTTGAGACATTTTGGATACTGCAGTAGCCTTTAAAGACCTTAGTGATGATACTGTTGGAATTAAGGTACAAGTCTCAGGTAATATTTTGTGGTCCTTGATGCTTGCTCTCATTAGCGTGTTCTTCTCAGGGAGTCTTTAAGCCATCTGTACGAATCACTGAGGTCTTACAGTATGGTATTGAAACATCTCTGTCTAAATCAATATGTGAATCCCGATCCTTAAAACCCACAAAATTAAAGGAGAAGATCTCAGTTTAAAAACTATTTAAAAAAGTGTCAGTCGCCTTCATTTTGCCATCACCTGCCTGGAAAGTAATGAAGAGAATGGATACAAGCAAATAGGAACAAACACAAGTGGAAGGGCAGCCTGGGTTTTTCTCCTGAAGAGCACAGGCTGGTGTCCATCAGAGCAGATTGTTGAGAATGGCTCATATCATCAGAAAACACCACATTCCCACGGTACAAAATGGGATGGACTTAAACCTCTTATTTCCCCTTCTCCAGCCGTATCTCTTTCCCTGCCACTGCTCCATTTCCTTGTACTGTGCCCCCTTACCACACTCGGCTTGCTACTCTCTGCTATCAGCAGCAACAACAGCAGCAGTGACTCCCTGTCTGTGCCCGGCCGTGTTCCTCTCTGGAGCAGATTTTGTAGTGGTAGTATTATACATACAACAAAAGGAACATCTGCCTCATGCCATTTCTTCCTCCCCCAAGCCACCTCTCCTATTCCTCCTACTCCCAATCTTTATTTTTTCAACTTAAATATTCCTCCTATATATAATTTTCCACCCCTCGTGTTTGCACGCCTTTGCTGAGCTGCTGCTTCTGAGCACTTAGGAACATTTTTCCTTCTGCATGGGAGGTCAGCAGTGGGGTCTGGGTTCCCAGTAGCAGCTACTGAATGCTGTTGTAGTTAGATGGGCTAAAAGGTATTACTTGTTCATCCTTTGCAACCTTTTCTAAAGGATAAAAGGATATAGATCACCTGAGTCATATTGGTCATTATCTTGTGAAATCCTAAAGGATCTTAAAGTGGCACTAGACATGTTTAAAAACCTAGTCATGGTCAGCCAACTTCTTTTTCCAAAATTTCACATTATCATTTGTTATTAGATCTCATAACTTGGGCATAGCCGGCATAGTCCACAAACATGCAATGGACAGTATCTTAATGATAGAAATTCTCACTTCAAGGAAGCTGCCAGAGCCAAAGGGACTATGCCATTAATTATGCTGGTTCACAACATGACCTGCTGTTTAATCTGTGCATCGTGTTATGCCTAAAGATTTCTTGTGCACTTAGGAGCAAAACCCTTGGACTAAGGATAGTTTTCTGAGCACAGAGCTGTACTTCAAGGTGTGAGTAACAGACAATCTGAAGTATAACCCCCAAAGGACTATGCAGTTACACTACTAAGTTTTCAACTCACCTATTCGTCTCTGTCACTTGCTTAACCATTCCATAACTTTCTGTTTGCAGGTTGTATGACAGTGTTTGCATTGCTGTGAATGGAAGGGCGACTGGATTTCAACTGGATGTATAAATTAAATGAAAAATAACTGTTACGATGTACCTTGTCAGAAGAAAAGTAACAAATTACATCCGATTTGATCAACTTTTCCAAATAAAGTGTTGATGTTGAGATTAGGTATTACATCCTTACCTGTCAAGGCAGATGTTATGCAGATATATATTTTTGTAACTGTTACATAAATTATCATATCCTAGTAACTTTATTTTAAAAGATTGTGTTGTACTCAAAGACATGCTCATATGTTGTGTATTCAATCCTGTACATGTGTCATGTATTCGTTAGCAGGAACTTGTGGATTAAATTATTGATAAAGTGGTAAAGACAGGCAAGAGGCAAATAAGTTATCCTGAATGAAGGCCAGAAAAGCCATACTGCTGTGCCATGGAAGTCTGTACTCCATTCTTGGTACCATAGGAAAACTGCTTTTGGATATTTCCAGACTCTTCCAGTAGTCTCCACTGCATCCTTTCAGTGACTCATGAAGGCAGACTTCTTTATTCATCCTCTACCTATGGCATCATCGAAATTGTCCTCCTTCTGCTCCCCCAGCCTATCTGTGGCTACAAGTGTCATGGAAACAAAATGTGCTGTTCATCTGTTCGAAAAAAGGGGACATTTTTGATCAGTAGGAATCTCTTGTCTCCAGCTTGTAAGATCTTTGAAGAATGGCCTGTCACTCCAGGTATGTGTATGGCATTTAGCACAGGGGGGCTGCCCCACCGGGGGCCTGGGGGTGGGATTGCAGTACAAATGTTAGCGGTGCAGGTCTGTGGTAAAATGATTAACTGCATGGTCATGCGGCACCATTTATCACACAGCCCTCACTTCAACAAACAAAGCATGAAATATAATAATTCCTAAAGATGTATATTACTTTTTTTTCCTCCCTTTGGGTCTTCTTTAGAGGGGAAATTTATACACCACCATGGTAAATTGTGAGTAAGAGGGTTGCTACCGTTAGAAAACAGGGCTGCAGAAAAAGATTTGTTTCAAAATACGAAAATGCTTAAGAGAACTTCACTAGAGGAGGCTGAAAAATACTTGATGATAATCTGGCCTCAGTCTAGAAGGAATAAGATGATGCTGATAAAGAAACATTTGAAACTTGAGCATTTGTCAGTGGCATTAGGGTTTTTTAATTAATCAGCTTTCCAAGTGCACTACAATTTATATCTGCATTTGGCATTTAGTCATTGCAGATAGTAAACTGTATTTAGTAATCTTGCCTGTTTCTCATGAATCTTCTTGACAGACAGACAGGAGCTGTACGTCTGCCTGAAGCCAAAGAGGTCCTCTCATGCATGAGAAAACCTATCATCAAAACCAGACCAACAAAAATGATCCCCGAAAGTCAGTAGTCCTGTGATAGCAATGCACAGGAGAGCTGGAAAGGGTGGGAAAAGGAGCAGAAGAGCTTGATGGGGAAAAGTATGCAGGGAGGACCAGAACCTGCAAAGTGATGGGAAAGGCAGCTCTGAGACCAATGGAAAGGCACAGGGATAAACAAGGCAGTTTCCCACAGACCTGAACGTGTGATTGGCCTTTGTCTCTCACTTTATCTGCCTCCCACAGGGAAAAGCCTGGCATCTCATCTCCTGGGTTACTGGGAAGGAGGAGGGCTTGCCAGTGCATGTGTGACTGGGAGCTTCCAGCTCCTCCTCACACCCACCACTTGCTCTGCTGCTAAATGCAATATGCTTTGCCATTACCTAGCTGTAATGTGTTAAATTGTTATAAAGAACTTCATCAGCATAAAGGAAAGCTTCAGCTGCAGAGTTGAAAGGCTTGTTTCAAATGTGAATATTCCACATGAAAGAACTTCTCTTGTTTCAAACCATTTGCATTTTCCTTACATGTTATTGATCTGATTGAACAGTTCCCAGATCAAAGGCATGCTGGTAAATGAGCAGCCAAGGTGGCGATATGTGAAGTGGACAGCTGTTAAGAGAGCAGCTTAAATAATTGCCCAAGGATTTATTTGGTAACATGATTAATGATTATGGAAATATGATGACATGATACCAAAGAGTAGTGTGCAGTGATTGATGGGGAAGTTGGATAAGGCCAAGTTTAGATACCAGAGTATGGGAAACAGTAATGTAACTTGTAATCATGGTACATGGGGTGCTTAGTTGTTATGAAAATTCGGTATTCAGTTTTGCCTTCTGATAAGAACTTAAACTGCAAAGTATCTTGTGTGTATTATTTCTCTTGTAATGACCTTCCTGCTAACAATGCATAGTAGCAGCAGGATTTTTTTTTTTAAATCCCCATAAAACTTACTGGAAGTTCTTGCTGCTGTTTTAATTAACACCTGAGAAAACTATACAGAACACATTAAAGAAGAAAAAATCTGTTTGTGGAATTGATGGTAGTTTGCATATAGACAGCTTGTTTCCTGTTTTGTTTTTTTGGGTTTTTTTGTGTTTTTTTACCCTCAAATTCCAACAGCCAACAATAGCATAAATGCAGGAGATGGGAAAGCAGAGGACCAAACTGCAGGCTAGAGTGACTCTATGGCAAATTTATTGCAAACTCTGGGAGCTGGTTCTCTCTTGAAAGTTGTGAGATTCCTATTCACCTGCACTGGTGGGTGATGCAAACCCTCCCTTCAAAAATTTTTTGTCAAAGGCTTATGAAACAGAACATAATATTTGAAAAATTAATAAAAAGGTATTCTAAACCATGAAACATTAGCAAACAGTTTTAATGGTGAAAGTAGTTGTAAAATCCTCAGTGTGAAACCCCAGTCCAGGAAAATGGAATGCAAAATTGTTACTGACTTCAGCTTGGGTAGGATTCCATGATGGTTGGTTTTGTTTTGTTTTGTTTTTAAATTCTACTTTCTATATTGAATGTACTTGAATATAAATAGGAACCTACACTGGATCTGAGACACACAATTTCCATGTGCCAGAGACTTGGCTGCTCTAAGTGGGGGACCCTTATCACAGCTATTAGGGCCAGAACTCCAGCCCCTGCCATTAGATAGTTGTGGTATGACAACAATTGTCATAGCTTTAAAAACAGAGTGATGTGGGTAGAGCTATTTAAATGAAAACAGCATTGCTCACGCTAGGCAAAGCAGACAGTTCTGGAAAGAAATCTCTATATTTGAAACCTTGGAAATGCTGTTAATCTCTTCAGGGATGTGAGACAGCAGACAGCAACAGAGACAGTGTAGGATTTGAGAGAGATACCAGGAATCCTTCTATTTTAAAGTCATTATCTATTTTGCAAGCCTCAAAAGCAAGTATTAGTGAGATTACAGTTTGGGTGAAGATTTTTCAGGATAGAAGGCAAGAGGTGGAGTTGGAGCATGTGCTGGCATTGAGGGACAGATCCATTTGTAGCCTTAGGTGGGTGACCTGGTGTTATTCCTACGCAAGACTACATGATGGGACAAAACCCTAATGTTTGCAGTTATGCTCATGCTCACACATCCTGAAAAATTGTCTCTTTATTCAATCCATTGCAAATACTATCTGCCCCACCACTCTTCGCCACTGGGAAGCCCACACCTCATTTTATGGCACACACTCAGGATTCCCCATGAGAGACATCAAGGATCTCTCTGCAGCCCTTTCACACCAGCTGGGTGTGCCAGCTCTTCCTGGTGCTCCTGAGAGCTGTTTTGAGGCAATCACAACTGATGGTTTGCTATAGGGTTCCCATACCATTTCAGGCATTTCAGTATTTCCAAAGCATAGCCTGTAACTACTGTGCAGCCAGGACTGTGTCTGCCCAGGTGTCTCTGTGTGCTGCAGTCATGGTGTTAGAACCAGTGAACTACAATTTACAGCCTTGTGCACACCGGAAACCAAATCTGTAGTGTCTTTTTTATCTTGTTCCAGAGATGTGTTCTTTTAGAGCTTCTCCTGAATATCAGACTGGTGGCACTTGCTTTTTTTTTTTTTTCTTTTTCCTAATTATATTTATGATAAGCATGAAACCTGAGCTAGTCCCACCTGACTTCTGCAATGCACCATGGTGATTTCTGTGGTACATTGGGATTCCTGCAGCGGCAGTATTTTAAAACAACAACAACAACAACAACAACAAAACAAACAAAACAAAGAAATGAAAATATTTGTTACTGATTTAAATGTGATTTGGATGGTCTTGTTTATCTACTTTGCTATAGCATTTAGTTTTAGACACTTTGTTGACTGTTCTGCTAATCATTTTAGTTCTCAGTATTTTTCCAGCTGCAGGTTGTTCAAGCTTACACCATAGAAGTTTAGAAAGCATGTTGATACCACTGAAACTGTGCAGAGGTCAGCAGGGATTTTGTGCATCAAGCTGGAATCAAAATGCTTATGATACCCTTGTTTTAAGAAGGTCTGACTGGCAGGTGCTCTCTCCTTTCTTGCTCTCTGCCAAGACCATAGCTCATTTCTGACCAGCCCAGCTTTCATATCCCATGGCAACCCCACTGGTGTTCCAGGTCCCTAGGATCCCCCCACACACCCCAAACAGGCAGTCCTGCTTCCAGGTCCCCCTCAACACCCGGAGAAGTGGGAAGATGGCCCCACTGTTGCCTGGCCCCTGGACTGCTCCCTCTGGTACCTGACTGCTTGGTGGCTGGGCAGCCCAAGCTGTTTTTCAGCCTGCCTATTTTCCTGGCTAAGGCTCTTCTGTGAGGAGTCCTTTACGACTTTAATGGGAAATTTTGCAGTTCCACTCCATTTTATATTTCTACTTGAGAATTTAATTTTTTCATTTAGTCACCTGAAAGTAGTTATTAGCTGCAGGACAGGAATTCAGGTAAGAATGAATGATCAAACCTTTCATCTGTGACTCTGGCTTTAAGCTCAGGTTAAACTGCTCTTGCTGTGTCTGGTTATAGCAATCTAATTATTAGTAAAAATATTAACTGGGCTAATTTGAATCAGTGTAAATGACTGATTAGTACTGTAGGCATTATAAAAACCCAGTAGCTCAAGCAAGAAATGAATCAGGGGCTTTTTCCATGGATTTTTTTTCCCAATGGAAATTTACATGGATTATTAAAAAATAGGGAACATTTGGCATCTTTTGGAAGGCAGTGAGGTTGGTAACAAAGCTGTTTTCACAGAATATGGCATTGGTTTGCTTTGCAGGAATCCCTAAATCATTTTCAGATTATGAACGCTTGTTGGCATAATGAACCTGATAGCTTCACGCCCACTTCTGATGGAAAGGAGTGCAGAGGTACACTTTGCACGCTTGTTGGAAGCTGTAATGAAGGGCTAAGGACTGAAAAAATAAATTAGTGTGAAGACTCAGATCTGGAGAGGAACTAGAGTTACCTGCATGATGGGTTCAGTTCTGCATCAGAATTGTGTCCAGTTCTGGGTTCCCCTGTACAGGACAGACATGGACATACCATGAGTCCAGCCAAGAGCCAGAAAGATGACTAAGAGATTGGAGCACCTTTCACAGCTGGAACTGTTAAGCCTGGAGAAGAGAAGGCTCGGGGGGTGTGCCCGGAAACAATCCTCTGCAATGTGCTCTAGGATGACCCTGCCTGAGCAGGAAGAATGGTCCAGAAGTGGTCTCCAACCTTACTCATTCTGTGATTTGGTGATGCTGTGATTTTACCAGTGCACATAAATGCCTGATGGAAAGCAATGAAGACAAGGGAGCCAGACTCTTCTCAGTAGTAACCAGTGATAAAAAAAGAGACAACAGGCCTAAGTTAAACCACATTAAATTCAAACTGAACACAGGACTTTTTTATTTTTTTTAGTTTGAAGGTGGTCAAACAGTGGCACAGGTTGCCCAGAGAGTTACGAGTCTCCATCTGTGAAGATCTTCAAAACCCAACTGGACACAGTCCTGGGCAACTGGTTCCAGTCGACCTTGCTTGAGCAGAGGGGTTGGACTAGATGATTTCAAGAGATCCCTTCAAACTTCAATCATTCTGTGATTCCATGGTTCAAAACCCATATTCAGCTGGTCTTTAAATTCATCTGGTACACACCCCATCATTCTGTGTATACCCGCTTCCAATAATCTGAGAGCCCTTTTGCTTCTTGGTTTCTTCGTGGTGCTGCCAGTGAAATGCCAGGAGCCCAGAGCTCCATCCTACACACAGCATTTTAAAGGTACCTAATTTCCACCTCTGCTGGTGCTTCAGTAGTGAGATGCTTCAGAAGCTGGGTACATAAGATCACAAACACAAGATGTTGCCCTCAGGTTTCAGAAACAGGGATTCCTTTGTTAGCCTGTCCTGGTTAAACCTGGTAAGTGACCTGAGACCCAGCTGTAGGGACCAGCTATGTGGGTCCAACAGCAGCTGCTGCTCTTTTCTGTGAAATGTGACTGGAGAAAGAGTAAGTAGTGGCATGTTATCTCTGCAGTAGTTTAGTGGTTCTCTCTCTCAGAGAATCCAAAAAGATGCAAGTTAAATTATTTCCTCAGACAGAGATGTTCAAACTCAAACCTATCACTGTCCCAAAAGCACCAGCTACAAAACTAGTCTACTGCAAAGTAGAAACATTTTCAATTTTTATGTTGAAATTGTTCAGCCTACTTAAATTAACTCATACTTTATTCCACCAGACTTGGAGGATGGCATGCTGGCCTATAATCTGAATGTTTTGCTTGGGTGTGCAGCCCTTACCTAAGCTCAGTTTGTCTTGTAAAGCATCCACCTCAAAATAAACTACAGCTATGTTACTGGGGTATTCCTATGGGAGGCAGGAACTGTGAGTATGAAACCTAACTAGAAAGACATAATTAAGACCTTGTGGTGCCAGGAATTAAACCACACTGTTCTGTTAAGCATTCCCTATTGTGGTGACCACCAGCCCTGCATGCTCGGTGTGAACGTTGCTGCAGATGTTGAATTCTGCAGCTGCGAGGACTCCACTGTGGAAGGTGGACACTTAAAAGACAGGAGTTGCAACAGTAAATGACAAATGCCTAAGTGTCCTTCTGCATCTTGGCTTTGGTAGCTTAATCTCCAGTATGTTTCCCCAGATCAGAGCTGAGGTACTTCATCAGAGATGCCTGTGGAAGAAGGGGAGAGGAGATAACGCACTTCAATATTGCTGTATTTGCTTTCTAAATAAGTTCTAGTCATTAGTGTTGTCACAACCTTGGAAATTCACTCAAATAAGATACTTGAAGGAAAACCTCTTCCTGCACATACAAACACACACAAGCAAAGTTTTTTTGATGATGCTTTCAGATAAACAGCCACAGCAAAGCCTCAGTTTCATTTTAGCTCTATTTTAGCTCCAGGAAAAAAAATTGCTACTTCTGCCTGCAGCCTAAACAATTCACTTTGCTGCCAAGTGCCATCTCAAAAAGAGGAACAATATAAACTAATTTCATACCTATTCAGTTCAATAATGGGTATTGTTCTAACTATACCTCTAGTGATGAGACAGTATAGCTTATTTGCCATTGCTAAGCAACTGTTAAAACAGTGTGTAGAATTCAGCCGGCTCTAATGGGCTGATAGGAATCAGTGTCTGAAGTTCTTGTTTGCATTCGGAAGTCAACAATAATTGTCCTTCTCTATTAACATTCATTTAATCTGGCTGCACCAGATTCAATCAGGATTCTGTCTTAATGGTGTTCTGAATGGTCTGCTTTCCCTTAGAAAAAAATATTTAACCATAATGCATTGACCTGCTTTAATCCTCTTGTTTTGTTTTGATGTAGTCATGAAGGTAACACAGGAAAAATAAGGTAATATGAAATACTCTGCAGAAATAAAAGCTGATGGTATGAATGGTATTAAGTAGCAGGCAGAATTTGAGGCATTTAGGTAGTGTTCCATTAATCACAAGGTGGCATTTGTGTCTAAGATGCAAAGACATCTGCAAATCGTTGTATTTGGAAAAACAGAATCCAGGCAAAACAGATGTAAAAGCCTAAGTGCATAAAACCATGGGAATTTTTTTTCAGCCTTAATTTATGAGTTCAGGTTTTAGTAATTTCTGTACATGATTTAGGAGAAGGGACTTTCTGGATCTGATCATGCCTTACTGAGATAAGGAATGGGCAAATGAATAAATGCAAAGGACAAAATGTTGCACAACAAGATCCTCCATTCATAAGCATTGCTTTGTAGCTGCAGAATTATTTCTGTGACCTAAAAGGAGAATGCATAATTATGAGAGGATGATATCTCTTCAGATGCTCTGTTCCCTATCTGAAAGTAAAGATGTAAATAACAATGCATAAGCAGAGGGACTGAAGACTTACTGATGCTGGAGCTGGGAATCTGTGCTGGTACTCGACACTGCCCCATTGCTTTTACTGGTGCGTAAACATACGATTAACGCTTATGCATGTGAGCAATCCCACCACATTCAGCAGAAACGCTACCATTCCCTGTTAAGTGAGTGCTTAAATGCTCTGTTGGCACAAGTTGAGAAAATCAGCGCTTTGTCAGCTGAAGCCCACGCAGGTGAAACAACATTGCCTTGCTTAGCCCACTGCGCCTCACACCATGACTTGCAAGAGACAGGTATTAGCGTAACAACAGAAAAATAAATGCTTTGAAATAAGGACTTCAGCCAGTGTCTGAGTCAGAAAACTAGCTCATCACACAATGATATGAAAATGTGGGGTAAAAAGTTGAGACTGTCCCTCCGCGAAGCTTACGGCAGTGTCTGAGTCACCACAGGACATGAGAAAGCTGCAGGCAACGGCATGAAAAGTAGGCTGGGTCTGAATTCTCCTCTTATGTAACTCCTACGTTAGCATCTTCCCTGCTCCATATATAAACCCAGAAAACATTAAAAAGCTGTTACTGAAGCAGTGCTTTTATTTATTCATTTGTATGAGCCAAATGTGACTTAAGACATTAGTTATTTTCCACACAAGCTTTCGTACAGGACCAGGCACTTCCCTTCCTGGTATTGATGAGACCATTTATTTCTGGATTCATTAAAAGGATGTTTGCACCCCCTAGTGTATAAGAATTTGCAAGAAATCAGGTTCTTCTAACAGCCTTAGTTGAATGAGGATATTTAATATTGAACCATAATAAAATCTCCCTGCTACAGTCTTAACAACTTCAAGAGAAGGAATTGCAAACTTGAACCTATATCTTAGGTGTAATCCCTCATGTCTCTGCACTCAACAGTTGTACAACCTGAAAATGAATTCTATTGAGTTGGACTTTTATCCCATTGGAAGATATCAGGAATTTAGAGTTTAAAAGTGAGACTGTACTGAAACCAGAGAATTCAAATCCAGACCTTCGTGAGACTCAGGGATGTTGCATCCAGCTTCAGCCCATTAGTGAGATAATGTCTGTAGCTGTGTTTCAGTGAAGGACAGGTATCTTTGGATCTGAACTTCACTCTATTTAACTGAAACTAAGAGGCAGGCACTTAACCGTTCTCCAAGAACTACTGCCCAAATTGTCAGAGGTAAGTAGACTTCTAAATTCTGATAGTGGCCTGCATCCTACAATTTGGATTTAGGTCTTAATACCTTTGAAAAACTTCTCCTTACAGCTGTGGATTTCTTTGTCATTCTTCAGATGTGACTTCACTTACACTCATGGTGTTAAACAAGGTAGAACCAGTCCTTGAGATGAACAAAATGAGCTTCTCTTGTTGGGACCCAACATGTCAGTTCAGGTCCCCGTGGCCAGTGTGAGTCTGGAACCTGAGCAAAACCCATGTGCTCTTGGAACCAACCCAACCCAAACCCAAGTGCTGGCTCCTGACTGTGAGCATGGAAAGGGAATGGCTTATGGGAACACTTTCTGGTTTGTGAGTCTCGCACTGACTTTTGAAGGTTGCAACGTGTGACCTAAACCTTTGCAGCATGGTGTGGTATGTGCTGGTTTGGCTGACTGTGACCACTGTGGTCATGGGCAGGCTCTGATCTGGCCAAATTACGTATACGTGTTTTCAGGAATTGCCCTGCTCACCCCTCCACTGAAAACAGGATTGAACCATTTCTCCTGAGGTGTCTGAAACCCAGCCTTGGCAAGTGTCTGACAACCAGAAAAATGATACTGCCAAGGGAAAAAAGCAGTCTGTTTTCATTACCAAGCAGAATTAAATGTAAAAAGCAAACAAACTGCATAAATGATGAAAATTAAATTAGATTTTTAGATTTCCTTTCATTATCTAAGTAGTTTCTTATAATAAATGTATTCTAAAATATCACTTTCAGCCAGTGTTATTTACTGTATTAAAAACAGACTGATTTTATTTACTGCACTATGCTTGTTAGCTCTTCCAAGCCACTTTATTCTGCAATTTTAAATGAAACCTTTGGGCTTTTTTTAAAAAAAAGAAACTTGGCTTTTTGACAGAACAGTCCTTAATAAGTCACATCGAAGATACTGCCAGGAGCTGTGATGATTTTTGTCAGGTATCCTTTCCTTCCTGAAGAACAGAATCATTGCGATATTAATGCAGAGTTCTTTTTGCCATTTGTGTAAATAAGTAATAATAATGTAATACATGAAAAGAGCCAGCATATCACTGATAACTCTCTCCAAATAGTTACATTTCAAGGCTCAGTAGTACCACTGTGATATAAACCAGGCAAACAGTAGAATGAGGACATGTTTTAAAAGGCACATTAACAATAAAAAAATTATACTGGTATGTGCAGGTGTAATTTTTAAAAGCAAATCTCTACACATATCTGGAAAATTAAATCTATCTACTTTGAAAGTTGGCTAGTTGTTTGCAAATGTCTTTTTTTTTAATTAAAAGCCCAGATCTTTCTATATCAATTAATTTCTGGTTGGAGCCTTTCTTTTTCACTATCATAACTAGACATCCACCACTGACTTCTGTTAGACAAAATTCCAGCTGGAAAACTACTGAAGTTCACAAACTCTTCATTGTCATTAAAAAGTGCTGAGGCCATGTGTCTCATTTCTTAGAACAGAAATTAAAAATACTTGCTTCTGCAGATTTCACTGAGATTGGGTTGTGATTGTACCAGTTAGTCCTGGCCTCTAAATCTCTCAGTGGCCATGAATACAGGACTGGGGTTCCTGGTCACCGGGTGCAGAAATATTGACTGCCAGGCTGAGGTTCAGATGGAGCTTGACTTGGCAATGATGATGATGAAGTCATCACTCTCGCAGCCTATCTGAAGTGAGTTGGTGCAGTTTTAATTTACAGTAGACACTGCTATTGACAATAACCAATCAGGAGCTTTGAAGTTTCAAAAAATGGCCCAAGTGAACACTTGAATTCTTTTTCCACCTAAAATTGAGAAGTTTTAGCAGGAGAATATAGTTGCATTGGTGCAGCATCTGTTAGTGGGATATACAACTCCTAGGTTTCAACTAGATAGCCCCAGGACTCTAAATTAGTCACTAAAAGCAGTGCAGATAGGAAGCAAGAAGAATTGTTATTACAAATAAAAAGAAGTCTTGTTATTACAAATAAAAAGAAGTCTTGTGCAAGCCAGCAAAATCTGCCCATCACACCTGTCATTTTTCACAGGAGGATGTCAACATAAAATGTAGGTAGAGTGATACACAGCTTTCTGGGGATTCAGCTGAAATCAAATGAAGGAATGGAAGATGTGATAATTTCCCCATTCCAAACAGTGAAAATAACTGAGGAACTTGAAGCTATGACTTGGCTTGCCATGAAATATACTGGCAACACTGAAATTCCATATAAACTGAAATGGGCCTTTGCTTTCAGGGTTCTCAAAGAGATTGTCATACTTTCCCAGTCTTGCAATAATGTTCAATGGCATTTCCATAGGAATGGCGGAGTGAGTTGTTTCTACTCCTGGTAACATTGCACTGTGCAAAAGCCAAGTTATAGATGAGGCAGATCTCTGCATTGATTTTACAGCCAGGATTGTCTGAGATCATAATGAAAGCTTTCATGTTTCTTTCCTTTTTAGGGAAAACCAGTCCTATTCTGTTGTTGGTGAGATGCTGTATTTCATTTAATAACCTGTTCTTTTCCCTTTTGAATGTCTAGTATGGTATTTTATATGAATATTAGAGGGGCTGTGAATATTGTTTACGAGGAAATTTTTTTCCTGCTTCAAGAAGGCTGAAGAATTCAAGCCTTTGCAAAGATGCAAATACTTGGTCAGGTTTCCCAAAAGCCTCATGCAGTTATTATTCCAAGAGGTGTCACCTTAAAGTCTTGGAGAGGAAGCATTACGGTTAATGCAGTTTGGCAAGTCAGTGTAGTATTCACTGCATTACCTTGACGTGGTTTAATGGAATGAGCAGCATGCACTCCGTGTCAGAGAAAATTATCTGTTGACCCTTGCTGCAGCTTGATGCCTATTCTTAACTAGATAGCTATGAAATGGTGTGGAAAATCTTATATGAACTCCACTTCCGTCGGCTCTCTCCCATAGGAAACTCATTTCCTATCAGCTAGCCTATTAAGAAAAAAAAAAGACTTGCTTTGGTGTTTTCATTTGGTACAGTATTATTTCATACACACAACAGAGCTCCCTGGTGAGCCTTCCTCCTGGCCTACCCCCCTAGTGGAAAGATAAACCAATAATGGAAGTGAATACAGAAAGAATTAGAGACAGGGAAATGCAAAGGGACTTCTTTAATTGTGATGAGAAGCAAACAGACTGTGACAGTCCTTTTGCAGGAAGCAGTCTTGGTCCAGGGAAATTCCTCCTTCACTCCAAAAGCAGACTTGCAGAGTGAACTTTATAGCCATGTAATGTGAAAGAACTAAATTTTACCCCCCTGCATGAATAAGTGGATTAATTGTGAGTGACATCTGGAAAATGAATTTCTTGTTATTGAAAGACAGTGGATGATGTCAAAATCCTCTGCTGATTACTTTAGAAGAGTCATCTCCTCTTCCAAGGACCTCACCCCTGACCAAGGGACCAAATCAGTAAACCATGTGCATGGCAAATCAATTTATTCCTTTGCACATCTGTTCTGACTGCCAGGAAGATTCCCAGTCAGCACCAGCCCCAGTAAGTGCATGCAGCTTCAGAGATGGAACCACACAACCTACCACTTACGAGCTGGTACTTCCCTTGCTTTGGTGGGGAATATAGGCAACTGGCTGGGGCAGATCTCTGGAGCCTCATATGCTGACTCTGAAAACTCATCCCTTTGGACTTGTGCCAGGAGACTTATTGGGCAGACACCTGCATCATGGCTTCAGCAGGAGCCTTCTGCTTTGGCATCTCACTTGCCCAGCACAGGAGATTTTGCTATGGGAAAGAGGCAGCTGGATGCAATGTAATGGGGGAATACGCTGTCAGGCACTGCTACCCCCACCTACACCTCATCTTACAGGTCCTAGACCATGACCTGGTGAGCTCAGGAGCAGGACTAGTCTGTGCTCCAAGGCTCGCGCATGTCTGCTATGTGGCTAGATGTGACTAGATTGAGGCTCAAAGCTTCTAAGAGCTTGAAAGCCACAAGCTGGCGCCTCTGACACAATAAAGACTAGCACACCGCTCATGCACAGGGATGTTATTTTTGCAGCATGTTGTACTCATTAGGCAGGAGTGTCAGTGCCTGAAAAAGGTGGAAAACAGTAAAGAGGTGGGTCCTCGGTACCTCCCTTTGATGTCTCGAGTAACATGAAAGGCAGCCTATGTCACTGTTCTGGTACAGTGACATTAAAAAAAATCAAAAAAGAAATGGAAATCATCAAATGTAGAGGAGATCCCTGCAATTTGGCAGTGCTCTCAATCCACAAAGCTACTTTTCTGGTTTCTCCCATTAGCCCAACTGCAATATGTGCAGAAGCAGATTATGTATCAGGCCACAATATTAACGTTCACAGCATTAATGCTTTGGAGCCTTTAAAATGAAGAGCACTAACAGAAAAATCTTTTCAATCCTTTCATATAAAATCCCAGCATTCTGAACTGACAAAAATAAATGCAGTGAACTTTCAGTGATATTGCACCATATAAAAAGGTTATTAAAAATGTATTTGAAGGACTAGCTTTGTCAATACTAATGCACTCAAGAAAGGGAGGGCTTCCCAGTTCAGGCACTGATGTACAGACTTAGTGAGGGAGTGATTACTGCATAATAGATTCTAGTAGCTTTAAGTTAGACAGCATTTTTAGACTTCATATGCAAAGAATCGCCCTCAGTTATACAAAGATGAGCTACTCAGTAATATTGAGGTGAAATGAGAATATGTGTTTAAAGAAATTCTGCCAAGTAGATATTGGTTTGGCTCTGAAAATGTGTTTGAAAGATGGCAGGGGGCGTGGGGCAGAGGGGAGAGATAAAATAGAGTAGTGTAGAGGAATAGAAGAGCACTGGCAGGAATGTAAATGATTTATTGGTTTATTTGTTGATTCTTTTTTCCATAGTAATCAGAAGGGGGTTTAGGGGTGATCTGTACATTCCCTAAAGTGATATGAACATAGAAACAGAGTCAGTGCATGCAAATTTTAAAGCACAGTTGCCTCCACTTTGAGAACAACGTCCACTTCTTGAATGCAGGCACCTCTGACCTTGCCACTCATTTTGGACTAAATAACTGCTCGATCAAGATTCAGTATTATTACTATGGGATTTTGGTGCACATCTTTCAGGAATAATGAAAACCAGTCAATCTTGTTTTATTGTTGTAAATGAGCCTACAATAAAGCGATAGCAACAGAGAAAACCCCAAAGTTTCAAACCTTTACATTCAGTCAATTAAGATGATGATAAAAGAGGTAAGAATTTATTTTTAATTACCATTGTGGCAGTTTTTTGATAATGCTCCCTCTGAAGAATGCAGAAAATACTTTACTCTTCCCATAGATGTGCTGCCATTTTCAGGTTTTTTGTCCTCAAATATCCAGCTGGTGCATTTCTTTTGGTGTCTGAGGGAAGGTGAACATCTTTGACTCCAGGAGTCAGTCCCTGTTGAAGTGAGAAGGTAAGTGCCAACCGCCTCAGCTGCTCTGACAGCTCTCAAACAGGTTTTGTACAATCCTGTCTTTGTGAGTCTCATCTCCTAAAGAAGGAGCTGTTTTCAGTATTGCTTTTTCTCAGTGCACAGTTGTCTGCTTTTCCCAGGTTAATTGAATGAGTGGAAGTGCCTATTAGTTCTTAAGGATTTTAAGTGTTACAATCTTAAAGGTATGTTTTAAATACTAAACCCGGTACAACTGTTCTTGTTCAAAGAGGGTCCCTTTGTTCTATAGTGGAATTTCTGGCAGCTCTTGCCCTAGTGGTGACAGGTCCCTCCTCATCAGGACTTCAAAAACCTCGCTGAAATTTTTTGCCTGTTTCTGCCATAACAGTGATGTGAGGTAGCAGAATAACAACAGAGGTTTGAGATAACAATATGGTAACATGTAACAAGTTTTCATAAAGGATTTTTCTTTGTTTTGTTTGGGGTATTTTTGGTTGTTTGGGTTTCTTAAAATAATGTTTAAATATGTTTTTGATTTCTTGTGCACTGATGCACTTGCATGGCAGGCTGCAGTGGGGATTTCATTGACTCCGCCAAGTTCATACATCGGTATGTGGTAACTCATGAGCATGAAAAGCAGGAGAAAATTGCATGGTCATTTGCAAGGTAATAGCACTTTTCTGTTTTCCAGGGTGACAACTAACTGTTACAATACTATCTTAATAAAAAAAAATCTGTAGACCTTTTGTTTTCGGCAGTGTAGTGCTCTTAAACTTCTATTGTATTACACATGTGCAGATAGGACACACACATACATAATCACATCTAGAAAAGCATTAAAGCTGCCACTGGCAGTCCTCATAATTTTGAAGATTGAAAAGCCTGCAACCTGGCTCATTATTGAGTGTAATATCTCAGAGGAGACATGTCCATAAAACAACACAGAAAATAATACATGATTAATACACACATCTGTAATTTTTACAATAATATCTTTGTCACGATGCCTAGACACACAACTTAGGCTTTCTTGTCATTTCCAGAGTTAGTAGACAATTAAGATGAAACCTTAATGGATTTAAACACTTCACTGAATATTTTCACAATAGTTTGAATTCACATGCAGGTAATCAGTATCATTCAGTGGAGAAAATGGACCTGCACCCTGTTGTTTTGTTGACTGTGTCTACTATGCAGCTGCCCCATGGAGCTTTGTTTTCCAGGAGCCAGCAGTAATTGTTCAGTGATTAATTTCAAATTTCACTGCTGTCAGTTATTATAAACTATTAGGGAGTTAGTGTGAGAGAATACTTTGAAGGAAAACTCTTTGGGCAGAAGTCACGTAATTACACATCTAGTGCCCAGGGTATAGCAGACCCTGATTCTGCTATGGACTTTGGGGCTTATTTCCATAGTATAACATTCTGGGGTTTTAAGATTTTTCTAAGCTAAGCCAGGTTTGAGATATCCCATTGCATCCCTTACCCATTCACTGATCCAAGCCTGAATTCTAGATAAAGAGGTAATAGTGAAGAATCGAGACAGGGCCCTGAATATTGCTTTCTGAAAGATATATAACTGCAATAATTTGATCGGCCGTGAAGTTTAAAAAAAAAAAAAGTGTTCAGTCCAGCCATAAGCGATGAGAGACCTCTGCTTTAACGTGTGCTGTTGGCAGTGTCGATACCCAGCATCCGCTCTGGGTACCAGCAGCACGCCTGAAAACGGGTCCGGCGGCGGTGCTGCCTCCCACATTTTAGCTGTTCTCTGAAGCTTCCACATTCCAGCCCCGAGCTCCGTGATCTCTGCGAAAGTGGTTTGCAGGCACCAGGTGGGAGAACCACCTGAAAACCCTCTCTGAGGTCCACGCTCGGTGCTGCGGGGGGTTATGCAACAAGTGATGCTGCGGCTCCGGGGAATACCTTTGGGCTGCAGCCGCCGGGCTCCGACTGCCCAACACCCGCCCTCTGCAGGAAAGGAACACCCCACACCTGCTCGTGCTGCTTTGTCACCACAGCGGGGTTTCACTCCTCACCCGGACAAATCGGACTGTATGTCAGACATCGGCCCGCTCCCTATTTCTCCTCCAGAGCCTTTGTGAGCTCGGCCGGAGGTGCGCCTTCCAGCGGGTTTATTTCCCGCTATTGCGGAGGGCCGGGGGATCCTCCCGCGGCCGGGAATGGCGAGGAGCGGTGGCGAGCAGGGCGAGGGCACAGACAGGCGGCTTCCCGGCGGGCGGGGGGAGGCTCCCGGTGGGCTGCGAGCTCCTCCCGGCGGCCGCGGCCGCGGCTGTGCCCGTGCCCATGTCCATGCCCATGTCCGTGCCCGTGTCCGTGTCCGTGCCCGTGTCCGTGCCCGTGTCCGTGTCCGTGCCCGTGTCCGTGCCCGTGTCCGTGCCCGTGCCCGTGTCCGTGCCCGTGTCCGTGCCGTGCGGGGGCGGCCGGCAGAGGGCGGCGCGGAGAGACCGCCGCTCATCAGGCACAGGCGGGGCCTCTTTTGAGCGGCGGCTCCATAGCTCAGTGGTTAGAGCACTGGTCTTGTAAACCAGGGGTCGCGAGTTCGATCCTCGCTGGGGCCT
>VWZF01001121.1:1338352-1368750 GCA_013396755.1 Sclerurus mexicanus
ATCCTTTTTTTTCCTCCCGTTTTTTGAGATGGAACAGCCCTGGCACGCACCGACGAGTATCGAGGCTGATTGTAGTGTTTTGGTGGTGGCGGACTACAAGCATACGTGCGGGCTCCAGCGGCTTTCTGCGAAGGAAAACACTTGGGAAACAAACGCGTTCCGTAAAATCAGTGCTAACAGTACTGGTGGCTGAGCTCCGCGCCGGCAGGGGAGCGGGGGGAACAATAACCTCTTCGGGAAGCAGCGTGGGGATGGCTGAGTAAATATTTGCACAGGTCATGTCACAATTTCCCTGACGGCAGCTTTGGCAAAATACTGTTATGGAGGTTTAAAAGGAACAATTTGCCCCTGAGTGGAGAGTAAGCTGGACAGGATTATCTGAGTCTTCACAGCTTGTCAGGCAAGCCAGGCTGCTGGGTTTATTTCTGTGCTGGAGGCTGGACAGCGGAGGTGTAACAATTCTTTGCCTTTTTTTTTTCCTTTTATTTTAGGTTACAGAAAGATCTAGAAAACTCCACAGAAATTCTCCTGAGCACAACTCTTCAAAACTATGCATTTGTTTTTTTTCAGAAACCTTGTCAGCAAAGTGTTTGGCCTCTAGCACTGCAAACACGCCAGCAATCGTTGCCGACATCAAACAGGGATATTAATACATGCACTTGGTGAGGGGAAAGAGCAACACCTGGAGGGGCTCAGACCGCGGCAGCGCTGTTGAACAGACGCTGCTGCCGCAGGTTGTGGCTCGGAGTGCCAGATGCGTCGAGAAGACCTGCGGGCTGCGTCGTAGCACTGCAGCCCATGTTATTCCCTCACGGCTCCTATCACAGCTTCTCCGCGGCCTCCTTCCCCTGCGGAGGGTAGATCAAAGCTGGGAGGATGCGCGGGGCTGGATGAGTCGCCACTGCTGCGGCGAGAGGAGCAGGGGGCTAACAGGCTATTTCCCCCGCATGACTGTCGTCGTGCTATGCCACGAGGCCAAAAATAATTTGAATTTTGCAGGGGTTTGGGGTACTTGCACATAGGCGTTTGCATGGAATGAGTCCTTGTTTGCAGCGTTGCCTCCCCACCGCATCTGGGAAAACAGTGCTTGATCCTAATCAGCTGAGCACCATCCTAGGCAATTCCTTGGTTCAGCAGTCCTGTCAGTCCTTGTGACAGGTCCATGGAGGATAAAGTACCTCCCTTGTGAGGATCTGCTCTCTCCGGGGGATCTGGTCGAGGCTGGGTACAACGTTTCTCTGCTGGCAGGGAGCTGGGTCTTGCCATGGCCAAACAGAGCACTACCAGATCCCTGGGCTGGCACAGCCGGCCTTCAGAAGTCATGCGTGTGCTTCCAGAGGCTGCATGGTTTGCTTAGCCTCTCGCAGGCTCCTCCGGAACAAAAGTGCGGGGCTCCTCGACTGCTGGGCCGGCACGGCTCAGGGCGGTCGGTGTCTGCGTGTAGGGACGGAGCTGCGGCGCTTCAGCCACGGCAGGGAACATCAAGAAATAATGCTCGGCTGCAGCGTTCGCCACGTCCACCGCGTCCCATAGGAATGGGGCTCGGCTATTCCCGTTTGTTGGAGTTAGATACGTGCGGAGTGCCCTGGAGCCCTGCGGGCGCGGCAGCGGGGGCTGAGCCCCGGGCACCGCCGGGCCCGGCCTTACATAAGCGGCAGAGAGCGGCCGATGCCGCCGGAGGCCTCCAGAGGGAGAGCCAGCTCCTGGAAACACGGCTCCCAGGGACGAGAGGGAGGAGGCGAGGGAGAGCCACCTTCGCCGAGCGGCCGGGCTGGTGGAGCTGGAGCCGCCCCCGATCCTGCCCCGCGCCCGCCCCGTCGTGGCTGGGCGCGCTTCCCTCCCGCTGTCCCGGGGGTGGTGGCGGTGGGGCCGGGGGTGTCCCCGTCCCGGGGGTGGTGGCGGTGGGGCCGGGGGTGTCCCCGTCCCGGGGGTGGTGGCGGTGGGGCCGGGGGTGTCCCCGTCCCGGGGGTGGTGGCGGTGGGGCCGGGGGTGTCCCCGTCCCGGGGGTGGTGGCGGTGGGGCCGGGGGTGTCCCCGTCCCGGGGGTGGTGGCGGTGGGGCCGGGGGTGTCCCCGTCCCGGGGGTGGTGGCGGTGGGGCCGGGGGTGTCCCCGTCCCGGGGGTGGTGGCTGTGGGGCCGGGGGTGTCCCCGGGCCGCGGGGCGGGGGGAGGCAGCGGGACGGGCCGTGGGGTCGCGGCAGCGGCTGCCGTGAACCGCGAGGTTTCTGCGGGTGCGTTGGAATTTGCATTTCCCGAAGGTGTTCCTCCACCATTAAGCAGAGCCTGTGCCGCCCCGTGGCACGCAGCAGAGCGGGTGCCCCGCTGCCTCCTGCCCGCTCCGTGCCCTCCCGTGGGAAGCACGCCCCGTGGCCAGAGCCAGCCGTGCCGTGTCCCCGGCCCCCACTGCATCCGCTCTGACACGAGTGGGAAGCAGGAGATGCACCCAGGTCTCTTCCCAGCTGATCTTCCCTGCCTTCTCCATCCTCCATGGGACACCTATGTGACCCCAAAATTTCCTCCATCCTCTGCAAGTGGTGTCATCCACACTCCATTTCTTGCTATAAGGAAAGCTTTATTGGTAGCTGCTGTTGCTGAAGGTGAGAAACGTTGTCAAAGTTTTCCTCAAAAACGCTGAGGTGACCTTCACCAGGTCCAGTAATACGGTCATTGGTGATATCATTAGCAAATGTCTGTATGGTTTGTTTCTGCAAGCTGTGGTGAGGGGCCTGGATAGTACTAATTGTGTTTCAATTTCGGACTGCCAGCAGAGCCCCTGGGAATTACCACAGTGCCTGGAAATGTGGATACCGAGTCATCACTGCAAGGCGTTCTGAACTCATCTTGGAGATATTTATTCTTGTTATTTTTTTTCCCAGGAAATTTATACCCATCTTGCTCAGTTCAACAGCAGGGGGCCTTAGGCAAGAAGAAGTAGCTGTTTTCTTTATGAGTCTATCTTTTGGTTTGGTTTGGTTTGGTTTTGTGTTTTTTTTTTTCAGATACGTACCAAAAATTGACATATCTAAGCATAGGTTACTGCAGTGTGGTATCTCTTTTGACAACAGGAATGGGGAATCAAAGTAATGACTGTGACACTGGTTTCATCAACTGAAGAAAAAAGAAATATAAACACTTTCAATATTCCACATGCTTCAATGTTGTATATATGCTGCCAAAACCACATGATTTTCTAAAAAAACTGAGCAACCTCTCTTACACCAAACTCCAAACACTTTCTAAACCTAAGATTAATAAAAAATGTTTCCATTTGCTTTGACAGAAAAGAACTGAAGAAATTCTGACTTATGTTTCTGTACTTTCTACAAGTACTTTAGTTTGATATCAGACTTTGGATTTGTGCCAGTGAGGTAAAGCCAAAAAGTGAAGGTTCAGGTTTTTTGTTCCTGACCTGATGCAAATAGTGACATGAAGAAAGTCTTCAATGAACAGTGAAAATGTTTACTTAAAATAACCTAAGGTGTTAACAGTAACACCAAAAAGAAAAAAGTGTCTTATAAAGACACTATCTTTAGTTAGACATTTCTCTTTCAGTTCTCTTCTTGCAGTTGATAAAACAACACAAAATTCCTTGTGTGGGACAGGTTATCATACTCCTAGTCAGGCTCTTCTAGGATGTTCCACACTTATTTTTACAAGTTTAACAGTCTGGTACTTTGTGCAGAGTTCCTTTCATTACAAATTTGCAAGAGTTGTTCGAAGATGAGCAGAAAGAAGTCTGCACACGACAATCACCAGCTATAGTATTGATCCAGTCTGGTCTACCCTGACCTCCAGCATGAGCTGTCCACTTGTCCCTTTTCCTCCTCCTCTGTCAGAAAATCTCTCCCTTTTACAAGAAAGTAGCTAAAATACTGCTGTTTAAAACAAGATGCAGGCCAAATGCATCCCCAGATGAAGTGGGAACTCAGTGCATCAGGACTTTGAATGATGATGCAAGGCAATCTTCACAGAGGAGTAGTGCTGGATAAATCTGTGCTTACTGGTATTCTTGGCAAAAGACTGTATTTCTGAGCCAGTTAGCTGTGGATGGAGGGACAACTAATGAACCTATTTGGCTTCTAGTGTGGATGTTTTTTACTGCAATGCTGGCATATGAAGAAGAATGCTTAAAAATAATGGGAGCCTCTCTGGTAATGAAAAAGTGTAGATGAATTAAATTATTCAGTGCTTGCCAGGCCCATGACTGTGTTTTAAAGAAAAATAATGCTTTCTGTATTTTCAGGGAATCTTTCCTAACACATGAAGAATAGAAGAAAAGCAAACAGAAATGTCTTACTGCAACTCCCTAAGATATTTAACTAACTGTGCAATATGTGATGTTAACTTTGTTTATATTTTAGTATCAATGTCTGTCTTTGGGTTTGAATGGTGCACTTCAGTAGAGAGATGTTGCCCAAAATAAAGCATGGCCTTTTCTTCCATGCAGTTTATAGTCTGATGATGGGAACACCAGGTCCTGGCAGTACAGAATCTAGGAATAATACAATAGGTTTGAACATAATGAAATGCATACAGCACTACAGGGGTGCTCCTTTAAAAATTTTGCATGTATGTGTGATTTTTTATTACCTGTGAATGTCTGAAAAAGAGCAAGAAAGCTTGAGTTTAGGAAGGATGAAGCACTGTTCGTTTAGAATCCATGTATGTTATGTAGAGACAAAAAATCCCTCCTGACATCACTAAACTCAATGGACTCTTAGATTATTACAGTATTTCTGGCTTCCAGGTGACCCAAAATTATTAAGCAAGGAGAACTAGTCTTAAGGACAAGTTGAAGTTTAAATAAAAGTTAGAATTGTGACTTTAAAGTATTAGGAAAAGAAGAAAAGGTAATTCATCTTGCTTGCAATTCATCTCTTGGACTGATTATCTAAATTTATCTAGTTCCATCTTATGGTAACATGAATTAACCCAGAGACTGTAAATGGAGAACTTTTACTGTAAAATAAGGCTGGTGTCAACTGTGTTCAAGGCAGAGAGGCTGCTCTGCTGACAACAGAGCTGTCAGAACACTCCTGACTGCCCATCTGCATGTATCTGATTACCTCTCAGTCAGACCCTGCACATAGGCTTCTCACAAGTAAAGCATCATCGTTCCTTCTGAAAGTAAACACAGGAGTTGTTCCTCTTGATCATCCAGTTACAGGCTATTTTTGGACAAGAATGCTGCTGCTTGCAATCCCCATGCTGTGTCTGTGAGACTTGCTAATGACCATGGTGCCTGCACATGTAAACAGCCACAAATCATATGTTTGTTCCCTCCTGACAAGAGTCTATGAATATGTCTGTTCATTCCCTTCAGAGAACTGGTACTGTTGATCGCATCAGAAAGAACTTTAATCCATACCAAAACCCATTGGTAGATATTATTATAGAGAAACCCACAAGGATGAGTATTTTGTACTGCTTGCAGCAGTTATATAGAGACAGCTGTCTCTACCAACATGCTAATATTTTGTTTGATTAAGAAAACATAGCATTGAAAAGCCCTACAGTTGAACTATGTTATAATACAACTGTAAGCACATCCTTCTGTAGAGGCTTCTTCAAGGCAACAATGTTAAGTTTCTATGCTTAATTTACATTGAAAGCACTGTCTGTTTCTTAAATAAGACAAGAAAGCTTAAATTTAAAACACTGAAGTGCAATCTGTGAGAAGCCTTCCTTGTAGATTAGAAATTCCTCAGCTATTCATAACTGCTTAAGTATTGAGTTATGCGAGTATCACATTTTGTTTGGGTTTGTCATTTTAGAATTATCTATGTAAGAACTTGGGATGTGTGTGTTTAATTTGCAGCAAGGTATTTGCAGTTACTACTTGTAATTTGTTTTATTCTAGAAAGTAGATGGAACAAATCCCCAAGAACTGACTACACTAAGAATATCTACTTTACTTGCAAAAGTGGACTTCCAGGAAGACTGCTGATAGTTGGAAGAGTAAAACCAGATGATTTTCAATATATATGTTTGTTTTGGTTTGCTTTTTAAATCTTGGATTTGCAAAGAAATAGTAATATTTGCATCCAGCTACTGTTCTTAGTATTATTTGTACTAGAGCTTCTTCACTGCTTTTTGATCATTAGTCAATTAAACTGTAAATGTTTTTAGTAAGTCAGAAAGAGTTTTACTTTCTGGTGCAGAGAGCCCTGCCTTTGGTAACATACCCTCTCAGCTGGCAGGCTACTTAGAAAAAGTTTTAGAAAACTCTCCCTGCTTCATTTATATTTTGAACATAAAGGGATTTTCCTATGATTTTTGTATTTTTGCTTGTTTTTAATGAGTTTCCCGGGCTCTGCAGACCCATTATCCCATGAAGCTGATGGAAATGTTGGTATATTTGCATCCTCTTTCAATGAATAATAGCCATTATTCAGTGTTAAACTTTACAAATTACAATCATAGTGCACAGGCAGATCTCCAGGGCAATCAGACATGTGTGTGCCAGCAGAGCTTCACTTCACCTTCACCTTGCAAAAAAGCACCATATAAGTCCACCAGATTTTTTTTTAACTACCCAGGCTGGATTTATCATGAAAAAAAGCTCTTTCAGATGTTACAACTAGCTGCTTAATAACTGCAGGCTCTTTACCAGCAGAACAGCAGGAACAGAACTGGAAAGTGCTGTCATGACTGCTGTGAAATCATCTGATTGTCCCTTGAAAACATTTCTGCTGGGTGTTGGCCTGATGCCCATGTCTCTAGCACCTCCTCTTTGTACTCAGTGGGTAAATTTGTCTTTTTTTTTTTTTCTTCCAAAAATTAGACTTTCGTGTTGCTACTGATGTGATTCTCAGAAGTGGTGAAATACCTGAGTGAGCTCTGACTTGTCCGTGTCAGGTACCAATATCTGTGAAATACAGCAACTTGAAGTACAGAAGCTTGACATCTGAGTCAGTGTCCAGCACTCTGGACTGGCTTTTCCAGCCAAGCTTTGCTTCAGGTGGCTGTTTTCCAGCCATGTGGCTGTTTTTTTGTAAGTTTGAGCTCACTTGTGCAAGCCAATGCTCACCACAATCCAATATGCAGCCTGTGACCCTGAGCTGGTCCTCCTGGACTCATGCTTCCCCCTTGGTGAGGTGATTTGCTTGTTCCGGATTTGAGCCAGGGAGAAATTCAAAATGTGAGCCTTGTGGGTGATAAAGGAGTTCATGTTTGACAAAGAGCTTGAGTCCCAAGTGATCACAGCAACAGAGATGTAACCGAAGAGAGTTTGCTGTCTGTGACGTGCTGCAACACCATTGTTGCTTGTTTAGCTTAAAAATGTCAGTCAGCTCGTTAGTTCAGTGAATCATATAATCATAGAATGGCTTGGGTTGGAAGGGCCTTAAAGATCATCTAGCTCCAATCCTCTTGCCATGGGCAGGGACACCTTCCATTAGACCAGGTTGCTCCAAACCCCATCCAACCTGGGCTTGAACACTTCCAGGGATGGGGCATCCACAACTTCTCTGGGCAACCTGTTCCAGTGCCTCATCACCCTCACAGTAAAGAAGTTCTTCCTAATATGTAATCTAAATGTACCCTCTCTCCTTTTGAAGTCATTACCCCTTGTCCTATGTCTTGTAAAAAGTTGCTCTCCAGCTTTCTTGTAGGACTGTTAATGTACTAGAAGGTGCTATAAGGTGTCCTCACAGCCATCTCTTTTCCAGGCTGATCAACCCCACTCCCTCAGCCTGTAAAGCTGTTCAAAACATTGCCTGTGAGGTTATTGTCATTACAGTGCTAACACAAACAGCCCACATTCCAAATTCTGAGTAGCAGAGAAGAAATCTCAACACCAGGCAAAGTCTGGATCTGATAGAAACTGTGGAGATAAACCCTTGACATTGGAATCAGGGATTTTTAATGCCAAGTTTTCACTGTGATTTTCATCTCTCTGCCCACTTCTGTAGAGCTTGCTTAGCACAGCAGCATGTCTGCTCAATTCCCCTGCAGCCAGTCGATGGAAAAGCAGATTGCTGAGGTATTACAGGTGTCTGCCATGAACTGGGGCTGTTACAGTATACAGCTTCATGGAGTGCACACAGGCTGCATTGCAGCTGTGCTTTGGGGTCGAGGGGAACTTGCTGTGCAGCTGTGCAGAGGAATTAGTGACTTTATTCAAGCACAGCGGCATCAATCATGAAGAATCAATTCTTGCTCCTCCCCTTAGAGCTGCAAAGTGCCAGGGGCCAGCTGCCCTGAAAGAGAGTTGATAAACACATCTGAGGAAATGTCAGGCTGGTTCAGGAAAACCTAATACTCCTAAACCACTACTGACAGAAGCCCGTAACTCATCCAGCCCTCAGTGATGCTGCTGTAACAGCTCAAGCCTCTGATCCAGCATGTCTTTTATCCATTTCTCCATCCTTCCCTGGGGTTCCACACATCCTTGCTCCCTTGGCTTCATGCTACTTTGACCTTTCATTTGCATTTATCTCTTACTGTTCTAATCTGCTTTTTTAAAGCCTGTCTTTAATTTGTATCTCTTTGTTGCTTTATCCCCCCACAAAAGCCCCTAGATATGCTTTTTCAACACACTCTCACAGACAAGTTCAATCTTTTCTTTTTTTTTGAAGTGCCTCCCCAAATAGATTTTCCTGTGATGATTTTTCATTTTCCTTTTTTTTCTTCTTTTTGCAAGACATTTTTATCCCACTACTCCAGCATTTCCAATACCATTTAATATTCAGCTTGGCTTTTGAACTTCCTCAGGGTTTCAATTTCCTTTTGGCTAGGAAAGAGAAAGTAGGTGAAGATGTAATGCAGCTGGACAATTAGCCACTAAAAATAGTTTGCTAAAGGTCTGGGCAATACAGAAACCACTATAAACATCAGATTTGCAGATGATGTGGATTCAGGCTGAGTAGTTTCCTTAATCCTCAGTGCTCTGCTGCATGACTTTCTAAGGCTGTTTTTTAATAAACATTCCTAAACCATCTATATTCTCCTGCTATACATAATCACCAAACTTCAGTTGCCCACTATGGCCTACAGAGTTTAAATTAGAAATAAAATCCTAAAATAAGATTTTGGTGACATCTGCATTGTTTTGTCTCATAAAAATGGTGCCACATTTTCTTAAGTCAAATCGAATTCAGCAGCAGTTCTTTAGTGGTAGCTGAATTAGACCGCAGTAAAATTAAAGTCCAACGGAGCCGAATAACTAGGATTTGAGACCTGTTTTGTTCAGCTGTGTCTCTTGGTTCAGTGTATTTCATTCAAATGAAAGCAATGACAATTCACTTACACCTCATGCTTTGTGACAGCATGCTCAGTCAGCATTTCACTCAGACCTACCTGAGAACTTCCATTGACATCATCCTGAGGAAACGTTGGCTAGATGCTAAGTAAGGACTTCAGCATTTGGCTGTCAGTGATGACAAGTCCATTAGTGCACATGTAAGTATTGCTTGGCTAGAAGGAGCTGTACTGACACCGAATGTCAGTGAAGTGTAAGACTAAGAGCAGGAACAAGACTACCCCAACAAAATACCTCGTAATATCTACACAAGCTTGATCTTTAAATGTAAGTTAAAAGTTACTGCTTTTTAGCTGATGACATCAGAGTGGGAAGTTACTAAATTCTGTTCTGGACAAAATGTTCGTCTTTAGTTATCACATGCCCTGAATTTCTGAGATGTGGTTTTGTCAAAGCTGTAGGCAATTCATAAAATTGTTTGTATTCATAAAGATCTCAAATAAAAATTGTTTAATTAGTGAAACTGTTGGGTTTTTGGGTAAAGCAAGGTTATTGTATGATTCTTGATTAATTCATTACCCTTTCATGCACAATCATTCCTGCTTCACTTAATATTGGCTCTCAATTTTCTCTAATTTTTAGGTGTGTCCAAAAAAAAAAACCCCAACAAAATACCTCAGAACATTTCTTTGCCTTGGTTTTCTGATCCTACAATGTGAAATTGTGTTTTCTGATGCTAGCCAGTAATTTTTGTCTTGAAAGAAGCATGAAGTTTCTAATATATATCAGAGTTAACACTGAAGAGTTTTGTGATAGCAGAGACTGATGGTGAGAAAACAGGGAAAAGAAAACCTTGAAGACACTGCGAGGTGCTTGCCCAAACCAGGTTTTCTTTTTTCCTGAGGCTTCCAAAGCACAGTAACAATGCAAAGTGCCAGTTAATGCAAAGGACGATCAGACCTATTATCTTGATAAGGCTTACCTACTGAAAAATTAGTGAAGGATATAATTACACTGATTGTTAGCTGCATTCCACATTATTATCTGTGACAATATAATTATTTTCAGTTAAACTTTAAAAAGACAGTCAAATAATTAGTTCAGGATAACTATTCAAAACACTGTCCTTGAGGTTATTAGAATTAAATTACTAACATACGTAGCCTATATTTCAAATGTAAATTCTAGTGTAGCTTGCTTCACACAAATTGTCAAATGCAATTTTGACTTTGCAATGTTGTAAAGGGTAGATCAGAGTCTTGTCCTAAAGTTAATGAAAGAATACATTGAAATTTTAGCCTGTCACAAGAGGCAGCTGAGGCTGCGTGGACAAAGCGCTACAGAGGAACCCGGTGAGTCTGTTGAATCCAAACATCAGGCACACATTCACACTAATACATTTCTGAGCTGCATGTCTTCTCTAATGAGGTCTCAGCAGTGCTATCACCAGTAGTGAACTCTGTAGTGCCTCAGAGGCTGCATCTCTCTAGCGTCTTGCCATTTAGTCAGTACACATCACAGTGGAAAAAGGCTACCTGTCACTTTTACAGCTTAACCTGTAGTACCAGCACTCACAGACATTAGCGTTTCTGTCACTGCTATCAACCAGGGAGGGAGAAGATACCAGAGATTTCTTCAGAATGCTGGAAGTGGACAAAACCAGAGGCTTATTTTTCCTTTTCTTCTTGACCTCTTGACTGCTTTCTAGTATCTTTTTGCTGAACTACTGTCTCTTCTAGTGCATTTCCTTTTTGTCAAAGAATGGCTTGGGAATTTTGAACTCATGTCATTATTCTTCTCCTCCGAGCTCCACAGAACAAATTATATTTTATATAAGGTTGTTTTGATAATGTAAGTGGTTTACTTTGATGGGGGATACAGAAGCAAGTTTGGTCCAAGACCTTGCTGTTGACTCAAACGTAATGAATACAGGCTGTAGTTTGGACCCATGATGAAGACTCCTCCCTTCCTTGCTTTTCACCCTCATCAAGCTGAAAGCAGGAATCTAAAAAGCCAAAGATGTCATAACACTTGCTGTTTGACATGGGAACTTAGAATCATAGAATATGCTGAGTTGAAAGGGACCAATCATCATCATATCTAACTCCTGGCCATCCTGGCCACTCCAGGACTATCACCAAGAGTCACACCATGTGCCTGAGACTGTTGTCCAAACACTTCTTGAGCTCTGTCAGCCTTGGTATTGTGACCACTTCCCTGGGGAGTCTGTTCCACTGCTCATCCACCCTCTGAGTGAAGAACATTTTCCTAAAATCTAACCTAAACCTCCCCCAACTCAACTTCATGTTGTTTCCTCAAGTCCTGTCACTGGTCACAAGAGTGAAGAGATCAGTACCTGCCCCTCCTCTTCCCCTCACAAGGAAGTTGTAACTGCAGTGAGGTCTCCCCTCAGTCTCCTCTTCTCCAGGCTGAACACACCAAGTGACCTCAGATGCTCCTCATATGGCTTCCCCTGCAGACCCTTCACCATCCTTGTGGCCCTCCTTTGGATGCTCCAAAATAGCTGAATGACTTTCTTACATTGCGGTGCCTAAAACTGCAGGCAGTACTCAAGGTATCTGCCATTACACTTTTGTCTTAACTCACTGTTAGTTACAAGCATTCTGCCTTTGTACTGTTTGCTTTTGCCCTGTAGGCAAGCCCTTCGGTGACTCTTGCAAGTAACCTAATTTCTGTGATACCACAAAGGCTGCAGGCAGAACCTATACATCAGTTTCTACTTGAAGTTAAATCCTATAAGGTAAGTTATAATTTAAAACCCTCCTAGGGGAAAGATGAGTCTTGCATGATCTAGTAGCTGTCCCTGACTTTGCTTATTGAAAGAAAATGACCCATAGGAAAGCTGATAGATAAAGAAGCATTTTAGTCACAGAATAGTTACTCTTAAAGATGTAGTTTCACTTCATGGTTATAATAGAACCTACCAGGTGATCTCATGTTTTCAAAGAGAAGAAAAGAAACAGTCTTAACTGCTTTTATTGTTAAAGGACTATTACTGTATATTAAATATCATATAAATTACTATATATTAAATAAAAAGCTTAGAAAAGTCTAAAAAAGATGCATAAAAATGTAGTGAACTATGTCCAGATGAAATACAGGGCTTAGGCACATGTGAGGCAACCCAATGTGATCCAATTAACTATGGCAGCCTGTCAGCTAATGTTACTATAGGGGACTGCATGTATGCTTCAATTGCTCAGATAATTGCTCAGTTCATGTGTGCCAGTTGATGAAAACCAGTAATTTAGGAATATAATAAATAACTGATACTCTGTATAAACAAATGTACACCTCTTTGTAAACAATGTACCTGTGCAAAATAATGCAAGTTATGTATTCAAATAATCCCTTCATTCTTCCCAAATTATCTATTTTATAGTAATTTCATATATATCAAAATTTAGGACTTGTAGTTAATGGTCTGAAAGTATAAATTTAGTCACTGTGGATTTGTATAAATATATTATTGTACAATCTGTGAATTAGTGACTATTTTGATAAAATTACAGCTACTTCAAATTCTAAGCAGTAAAGACCAGCTGGATGAACTGACATGACCATGTGCTTCCGCCACCTGGGACTAGGTGTTACCAGACATTCATTACAGGCATGGTACAACCAGGTTGAATTGTTTGCTGTACTTCAAGGATATGAGACAGGTATTTGTCCCCTTCTTTCTACTGACATGCTGAAGAAGTTGAGGTGCCCTGTGAGAGAGGCATTTTTTTCCACCTGCCAAACTCATAGGATCTTCAGGCCAAAGGGTACCAGAGAAGAGAAGCTCAAGCATGGCCAGATGCCCCAGTGATGTAGCACAATACCAGCCACTATTTCCTGGGAATAGTTTGATTTACAGAGGGGGTAACACTGCTAACTGCATTGGCTACTCCCCTCTGTCCTGACAGCACCAGTCACCCAGCATAGGCAGAGAACTGGCCTAACAGCTGCTGCCCAGCAGAGGTGTTTTAGTGCTTGCAGACTAACCATCTGTCTCCACCTCCATCAGTCTGTTGGAGATAAGTGCAGATGAGGTCTGGGACGCTTCCGCTGCACAGGATTGCTCTCGCTGCTTGCAAGAAATCACCTCTTCCCATTACAGGTGTGCTGAGAGCAGATGCTCTGAGCTCTGAAGCATTTCAGTACTTCAAAAGCTGGTGCAATTTTAAGCTGGAATTGAGAACAATATTGACTATTCTTGGAGCAGGTGTTTTCCACAGGTGATGGGCTTATTTTATGGGGATATAATAAAAGTCACATTCCCTGAGTTTGTTTGTGGAAAAAGTTGTCTGAAACTGTAACAACTTCATTAAACTGAACATCCATTTTCTCTACTACCTTCTTCCACCCAAAAAGGCAGTTTATTCTGAAAAGCCAAGTTATTCACTTGAAAAGAACTTAACTTGGTTTAGCACACTTTATTTTGATAAACACAAGCTGGCTGTTTGTTACCATTTTATATCTCTAGATGCTTATACACAGATTGTTTCACAGTTTCTTGTGGTGTCATTCCAGGTATTAAACTCAAACTGAGTAACCTACAATTTTCCGTATTTTCCTTTTCGCTTTCTGTGAAAAAAACACTATAGTTGGTCTTGTCAGTCCTCTGTGTGTCCTCAAAGTAGTCCAGATTGTTTCAATTACTTCTTGATATTCTAAAGTGAATTTCAGTAGGCTCTGTTATCATGGACATGTCACAGCTAAATGTTTGTTATCTGTTCTCTTCTAATTCTAGTCAATGTTCTGCATTACTGAAATGTGTTAAGAATCTGATCACAAATACTCTTTTTATGAAGGCTCAGGCACAGAACACTTTGTCCTTTTACATTCCTTCATACATTTTTCACTATTCCTGCTTCAGATCAGTGCAATGCTCACTGCCTTTTATCCTGAATGTATCTATAAAAGCTTTTCTCACTGCCTTTTATGTCCTTTGCTGGTTACATCTCATTTTATGCTTCAGATTTTCTGATATTATCTGCAAATTAGTTTGTGTTCAGTGATTGTCTGTGTTTTCATTTTTAATCCGTAAATTTTTGATTTTTAGGTCTTTAGTAAGCTATTGATGTTCTTGATCACTTACAATACATCTCATCTCTACTCTGCAGAGGAATAACCTGTGATTCTTTCACTATAGGATGCTGTTGTATTCTATTCCCAAAAATGGCAAAAGACTATTTCAACACTGTCTGAACTGTTTTTTCGGTTTTATTTTACAAAACAAAAATTGTAGCAAATCCCATTTCAGAAGAATGTGGATTTTGACAGACTGCATATAAGACTAAAATAAGATTTCATCAATCTTTTTGCAGCCAACTGCTATTTTAGTAATAGTGCTTCAAAAATGGGCAAGATCCACAGGAACAGGAGGAAGAGGAAATAAAAACAGTCTCAATGTATCTAACATGACAAGAACATCAGATAATGCTCCATTACAGCAATGCTATTGATGACTTACTAACAATAGAGGTCTGGCAGAGAAAGCCCTTCTTGCCTTCTGCAGGATAGAAGGGTATGTGGGAGATCCATATCAAGGAAAAATCAGGCTGCCCTTAGGCCATTTCTGTGGGGAATGCAGATCATTTTGGACAGACAGGAGAGCTGTAAACCCTTTTCTATGTGCCCTAGTTATCCTTGATAATCTGCCAGACCTGGTTTATATGGGAACTGTGTATGCTTCTCCTGGACAACTCAGGTTTTTGTTTCTAGCTAAAGGGGTGAATTTTCTCATGTGAATGAAGTCCAACTAAGAACAAACCAATCAATGAGAACTGCCAAAATAGTGGAAGATGGTTTGTTTGGAACAGTGGAGCTTAAGGCCAATAGATGTATATCTGATTTTTACATATGAATTATCTTTAAAATTCTATCCTGATATTCTTTGTTCTGTAACTTAAATAGACTGTATCTATAATGTGCTATAATATTTTTTAGATCCCTATTCTGGAGGTTCATTGTACTCTGAACTCAACTGCAGTGATGAAGTGGTCACAGGTTCTAACCCACTATGAAATCAATGTCTTAATTTGGAATGGCACAGCATTTGTTAATTTGCTTTCCTTTGGGGCCCCATGGTCCAGCTGTCCATAGCCCCAAGAGCTGTGCTGACTCCCACACAGGAGGGTGGTTAAAGACATCCTTCCATAGAACATTTCCATCCTCACCTTCATGTATACTCTCTTTAATAGTCACATCTTTCAAAGACTAGAAGTTTCATTAAGTTTCACACATCTTTATAAAAGCTGTTGTAATTTCAAACCATTTTTCCAGTAGATCTAGTGCATAAGATGTAGAGCTGTCAGAAAAGCCCATGGCCAAAACCTGCAAAATCACCTCCAAGTTTTGCTGTCTTAGTTAAGACTCTAATAAGAGTCTTTCACAAATTAAAGCCTTCCTACTCCTTTGGCTGACTTCAGAAGTTTGTCTCAAACTGATTTCCCTGAGGATTTTCTTCTCTCCACTCTGCCATTCCCAATTCTCTGGATGGTTACAGCAGATAAGCATCATTAGCAAATCAGTAGTCTTTGGCAGGCTGTCTTCATTCTCCTGCTAGGGCAGCATTATGCTGTCATCAATAGTCCATCAGTCTTCTCAAATTTCACAGCAGACACTGAGGCACAGTGCTCAGCTCTTCTAAATGTATTATGTGATCCAAATGGATCCAGTCTTCATGGAAGAGCAGACCCTATGGCTCATTCTGGTGACTAGGGAGAGGTGAAAGCCACTGACTCTGCTGATGCTACCTCAGTCCTGGAAGTGACTGTAGCAAACCGAATATGTACGGAAACTTGGGCTGTGCGGCTCAGCAGGTCAGGATGGTGTTAACTGGCCAGGGCAGTGCAGTTTGGAAAGCCATGGCAATGGAGAGCAGTCCACTCTGAGCAGGCTCTGATGGGTTAGGTCTCCTTACAGGCTGTACACTGTACATGAGCTCTTCTGATGTGTACAGAAGCAACAAACATAAATGACGTTATAGCCATATGGAGAAGCTGATAAAGTCAGACCAAGCATATTGGTTTATACAGATAGCTCAGACTGTCAGGAAAATACTGTATGACTGACAGAAAGCAAAGGATATTTTTTCATGAAGAATCAGTTGTTTGATAAAGAATAAATACTTCTGAACTGCACAATACTCCTCACAGGGCATATATTGTGTTGCTAGCATTAGCTAGAATGAACCTAACTTAACAACAGACAATACTTGTATGACTGAGATATGAACAGTAAGTGTTAATGATGTTCAGTTCTGCTAACTCTCAGATTGCTTTATGTGCTGTGGCTTCTATCTCTGAAAGTGCAGAAGTAGTAGAGATGTTCTCAGACAGCCCAACGAAGTAATCAGTGCATAGCTTCCTGCAATTCTAACAAGGCATACCAGGACAGGACAGGACGTGTTTGAGATGGGCTTCACCAAGATGCTGGATGAACCAGTGATTCCTGCCTCTTCTCCCATGGTCATCCATCCACCAAGGTGGTCCCCCTTCATCCAGCTGCAGCAGCAGCAGCATCAGCATCTCCTCTGACAATGTCAGCTCACTGGATGACTCCAAGGAGGAACAAGTCCAGCAGTTAGCAGAGTTCCATAGCAGGTACCACCTCTGGCATGGTGGGCTAGGGATGTCCAGCGGGTTCTTCTGGACCTTGGTGGCCTCAGGGTCTCAGCTCAAAGTCATGAAGTTTACAGTTGTGTAATAGTGACTGTCTGCTGCTAAGGGCTCCAAAAATTGTTTGGTTTCAACCAAAGCACAAAGGGATTAGTGCTTTTCAGGTTGGTCCTTCCTGTTAGGACACAGGAAGTGGTTCCATAGAGCAGGAATTTGCTGCCTGCACTTGGGTGATGTCTTAATGGTTGGACTTGGGGACATAGTTTAGGGGGGATGATGGTGGTGTTGTGTTGATATTGGACTTGATGATCTTGAAGGTCCCTTCCAACCGTGATGATTCTGTGACTCATGATGGATTTTGTCACTTCCGAGGGCATTTGGTTTTTATTCACTCAGCTTTGCCTCATGCTTTGCAGATGCACTTGAGGCAGACTGACACTCCAAACAGCTCATGGTCTAGTGTGTTTTGACTCTGAACTTCAAACCAGCTGTGTCAGCTCACTGCTTAAAGCAGCAAATACCAGACTGCCTTATAGTTGAGTCAGATGGGACTCAGCAGAGTTTCTTAGAACAGTTGGCATCTCAACTGAAAAAATTCTTGCAGCTAATCAGAAAAAGATTGAAAGACCAAATTAGAAAATAAATACAGGAAGAAATCAGAAGCCTTTTGCATTTCTCTGACTGTAGCATATTTTTGACCTCCCTTAGACTGACTGGCCTTTTTTTATTATGCGGCATCCTAACCCTACTATGTGTTAAAATATTTAGCTAGTGCAGAAGATATAAAGTAAGTGATATAACGTAAGTGCTTAAGACAAGTATCAAGGCTGCATGCAGAAAAATTCTGCCTGATTGCCAGCGTTGCACACTGTGGAAGCAAAGCTAAGCTGGGAGTTAACATGAGAGAAGTGTGTGCATAGAGAGTAAGGTATTGAAGGAAAGGAAAAGGATGATTACATGCACTTGGAAGATACATTACTGAAAACATTCATTATGTCTCAGTTTTGTTGTCGGTCAATTATTTAGAGCTTAGGTGGAAGGCGGTTAGAGTTATCTGGTTCTATGGGTAATGCTTGGTCTTGATTTAAGTAATATAGGGTTCCACTGCTCTTGATAAATTTCTGATTTTGTAGATTATTGACTTTGCTCTTAGTTATGCTTGTTTATTTTCTGGGAGTTTAGCTATGGCTGCTAATCCTGTTTAGTTCAGTGCTGTCAAATTACCTGTGTGCCCCTGTCAAAAAGGCAGAGGAAGGCAGGAAAGGTAGAGGAAGGGAAGAGGAAGGCAAGAGTAAGAAAAAGGAAGGAAAATTATAGCAGTATAATAAAAATTTATTGTTTAGATTCTCCTTGCAACACAAGTTGAAACAATTTTGACAGAGCACTTAGAGACATGAAATAGGAAAGTGGAAAATATTTTATCCTCAAAAACTGCCTTGTGCTGGTATTGAAATGCTTTTCCTAGGCTCGAAACAGTCTCCACTTCTCTGGTGGTTGGACACTTTGAACTACTTGTTATGGTACTCTGATATCCCTGGACTCTAACTGGAGATTAGCAAAGTGAAGGCAAGGAGTTTAGACATGGTTAGATTAATAACCACAGAATATGCTGTGTTGGGAGGAGTCCAGCCCCTAGCCCTGCACAGGACCATCCCCAAGAGTCACACCATGTGCTTGAGAGTATCATACAAACACTTCTTGAACTCTGGTAGGCTTGGTGCTGTGACCACTGCCCTGGGGAGCCCAACCCTGCCCTGGGTGAAGAACCTTTTTCTAATATCCAACCTGAACCTCCCTTGACAACTTAGGTCCTGTCACTGGTCACCAGAGAGAAGAGATCAGTGCCTGGCCATCCTCTTCCCCTTGCAAGGAAGTTGTAACTGCAATGAGGTCTCCCCTCAGTCTCCTCTTCTCCAGGCTGAACAGGCCAAGTGACCTCAGTCATTCCTCACACGGCTTCCCCTCAAGGCCCTTCACCATTGTCGTTGCCCTCCTTTGGACACTCTCTAATGGCTTAATATCTTTCATTATGGTGCCCAAAATGTACACAGTATTCAAGGTGAGGCCACCCCAGTGCAGAGCAGAGTGGAACAATCCCCTCCCTCTACCAGCTAAATCTTTACGAATGTGCTAGTTTATTTTCTCTAATCAGTGTATTATCAGTTCTCCAGAATACTGACAGAAGCTAGGTGAAGTTATTAATGGCAGGCTCCAGATGAGCAAAGACCACCTCTCCTTCCATAAGAACCAAGCGTGAGATGTGGACCCATTTCTAACCCTGTTTGTCTCCACTTCCCACTATTTCAGTGGCTCACAGTGCTGTTTTCCCTACTGTGTAATGCCTTGTGGAGTAGCACTGTGAGCTATTAAATGGGCTGTTGCTTTCCATTTCTGTGAGAGTGATATGCTTATTAGATGAAGTTGCTTATGAATTTATGAAGTGCGCTAGAATAATTTGGAAGGGTAAACCTCTCAAGCATTATCAATATTTTTTGCAGCTTATTGAAGTCTGACGTCTTTGATGCAATTATGTTTATCTACAAAAGATATCTACAAAACAGTATTTCTCTGAATTAGTCTTTGCTCTTAGTTCCAAGTTAGTCAAGTAGCACTTTGCCACAAAATTTGAATTTCTAGGATTTCTAGGCTTTTCCTAAGGTGGTATCTCATCAGTTTGTGCCTCTGCTGCACTAACAGTGTTGTTGTTCCACCTCTTGAAAACCCCTGCTTCTCCATCCTCTGCTAAAGCCATATACCAGAGCTTTTCTCCTGCATAATTCAAATTACTGACCAGACTTCTTTAGGCAATATGCCTGTTTTTCTGGTTTTAAGATAATATTTTTTTCCTTAGGTTCATGCCAAAAGATGACTCTTATAGTTCTCATTTTTCTTGAGGCTGATTATAGCCTGTACTGTATCCCAGTGTGGTGGGATAGTGTTGGGAGAAACATGCTGTGAAAGGCAAGATATTATTTTTTTTCTCTACTTTTGTCTTAGATATGGCTAAACTGATGCAAGCAAACAATATTTTTCCCTTCCATCCACTCCTATTCCCTTTCCCCTCCCTTACAATCACTAGGCTTCTTTCTTGACAGTGTGTTAGCTGAGTTCACTTCTCTTGAGCAGCTTCAGGCACCCAGGCAGTGAAAGCACTGCATGGCCTCCCAAAAACCTGAACATATCTTGGTCAATCCAGCTGTGGTAGAGCTGTTGTTTTCAATATTGTCAGCAAATGCTAGGAAGGACTTCTTGACTCAGAGAGAGAGAGAGATTGAGAGACAAAGAGAGCTAAATTGTTCCTGAACTCTGCAAGCTGTTGCAAAACCAACTTCTGTCCTGCTACTGCTCTGAATGTGGAAGTCTTACCAATGTGAGTGAAGTTTGAAGTATATGAGCCTGTGGAACACTACTAAGCCGTATAAAGGAACTTGTGTATCTCTAAAGTAAGCAAAAGAAGCCTAGAACATTTTTTGAAGATCTATCCATAGCCTAATGTCTCCTCTGTGCTAATGTTCATCAGGAGCTGAAGCCATTTCCCTGTGCACTCTGTGCAGTGTTAGGGAAGCTTAGCCTGTGCAAGCAGCAAGGCTGGAGTGAACTACTGGCCATCAAAAAGATTTAAGTTGCTTTAAATAGACTTGTAGGAATCTGAAATACTTTAATCGCCTAGCTTGCAGCAAAGCTTTTGCGGTGTCTGGTTTTATTTATATTCTCCTCACATCCTCTGGAGCAAGAGATAATGGCTGATAACATTTTCTTCTACCCTACTAACTTTATATAATTATTGTACAAAGGTTTTTGCACATGTCCCCTGACTTAAAGCGTGGTGACAGGGCTGCCTGTGCAGAACAGAGGATCTGTTCACTAGACTAAATAGGAAGTGAAGAGTCAGGATTAGATACATATTTTATGAATAAGCAATATGTGGAAAACAATTACTGTTGTGAAAGAGTAGGTGGTTCATTAAATTTTAAAGTCAAAGAATTTGAAACTATCCATTAGCTACAGCACAGTAGGTTTGTCCTGGCCTTGGACAAGGGTAATGGCAAGGTGGAAATCTCCTTGCCATGAGGAAGGGAGCAATGTATATGATAGACATTACATAATAACTACGTATTTAGTATCCACCCTAAATCTTGGTTTGGATATTTCAGTGACCTTGTTGACATCCCGACTCAGTTGCTTGCATCGTTACCATGATTTGAACTCGCACTGCATGTTTGCCTCATACAGGAGTGGCTTGGATGGAGCTCTGATCGACCCAGATTCAGGGTTCCAATGTCTGAACTCTTCAGTTCAGCACACACTGCCCTGCATTTCTGGCTCCCAAACATGGACTGCCAGATTTAGCAACAGGCAGACATGGATGAGGAGCTCTTTATCAGGGCATTAATAAGTTTTACAGGTCCCAACCTGCCCAATATGGGCTCTCACCCACCCCACCCACAGCCCATGTCAGCTCCCTGGGACCATCAACCCCTGTCCCAGTGCTGCCACAGCAGGGCTGGTCTCCAGCTCCACACAGCGCTGCCCTGCTCAGCCATGGGCCCTGCTAAGCCTGGGTTGTTCCTGGTGCTCCTGGTGTCCTGCCTCTGGCCCAGGCAGTGGGATCAGCCCAGGTTTATAGACTCTGTCCTGCTGCCCCGGGGCACTCCACACCGCAGGGAGCTGTCAGCTACGGCTGCAGCCCACTGTGTCCCGTCAGTCCCACTTCCAACTCACGTTGGATTTTCTTAACAAAATATGAAATGCAACTGGGTATTTCCTTTTACCAGAAAGGTCAACATAAAGCTCATTTGGGAATGCTCTTTCATGCCTTACACGCCGAGACATCTCCTATAGCATGAAAAAACCTTTTGTCTGCAGGGCTGGGCCCAGTCTTAACTTGCATATCCATGTAAAATATATCATCTCATTTCAAAACCCCCACCCCAGCTGATTCCTCCATGTACTTTTCACTTCAGTGCTCTCTAATTTAAATTTTTCCTTAGTTTGTGCCATCCCTGAAAGTTTGAACTTTTAAAGCCCAAGGGGCATCCTGGAGTGAGATATGTTGGGCTGCTGCTGACAGTGAGAAAACAGCTGGAGTTACTGATCACTTGATCTTTGGCTGGTTGTTTTTTGGGAGGCCACCTATGCCTGCTAGAGATCTGCCAAGTTAACAGAAGGGAGCAGATTTGGCTGCATAGAAAATTTCTGAGATTTTGCTTCTTCTCTGAAGTCAGAAAGCAGGGACCTGTGAACACAGCTGTCCTATTAGGCAGGTTCCAGTTTCTTACAGAGGTAAATCTGCATTCCAAATATCTGTCTTGGTCTTGAACACCCCAAAGTCTTGTGGGCTAAAGTACAGTCATAGTATTTCATTTTGGATTCTGTATTTTGATGATATTTAGCTCTAAGTGTAGACAAATCAGTAGTCAGAAGACACCTCCTACTCAAATAGTCATATTCCTGTAATCACAAGGACACTGAAGAAAATAATGTCACTTGATTTGGATTTTTTCTATTAATTTTCAGTGCAACTTAGGCACAAATAATGATGGGTGTTTTTATATACATACACACATAATCTACCATCCTACCACTTGTGTTAAAATACTCAGGATACATTTTTAATAGTGTAAATCTAGTACAGTTTCATATACAGGCATAGCTAGAAATGGCACTAAACTTAAGGTTCACCAAAAGCTTCAGTAATGACAAAGTTGTTTATCATATTTCTGGTAAACGCAGAAGTGGAGATGAAACTGTTGTGTGGGTTTCTGAGGTGCTTTCCCTCTTCCCAGGATGGCCTGGATGATTCACACAGCCAAGCCGGTATTCCAGATGACTGCTTCACTTTGTAGAGAGTGGGTCGTGCCCTGCGTTATCCCAAGTCATGCCAAACTCGGTTGCTAAAGATGTAATGGGCCAGAATCTCTCTCCGTGGGAACTTCCTGTATCAACTTGAATGGTAATTTGGTATAAAAGATTAGCAAAATTCAAGTTAAAAAAAAAAAAGGAATAAAAGTTTGCTCCTTTGGGCTGAAAGTCATGAATTTTCAGATATTTCTATTATAGCATCAAGTTTCATGATTCAATTTTAGAAGGCCCCTTCTCCCAAAACTGACATTTTTTTTACAGGTTTTTGGTGACATTTAATCCCATATTATCAGTAATTGTGATTTGTCTTTTTCCTAGAATTTATCTCAATATTCCAGAGTTATGTTATGTTAACAATTTTAAAATACAGTGGTTGACTGCTTTCCATACAAGAATAATAAAAAAAAATACTGTTAGAAAGTATGAAAAGGGCACACATTGAGCTGCTGTTCGCATATTAATTGGCCATAAAGAAATAAAATTTTATATGCACTTGCAATAACTGGCAAGCTTGAAAAAAAGGCTTCTTAGATTTACTTTATTTATGACCATTTGGCCAAGACTTTTAGGATATGCAGTGCCTATGCGCAAGATGCAGTATGTGGGTTTTGTGTTTGTCATGAATCCTTTTCAAAGCTGGGCATTTTTGTTGTCTGTGATTAAAATCTCTCAGTGTTGTCTTGCATATAATGTTCTGTTTCTCAAAATGGCAGAGGTTCACAGAACTGGTATGAAGAAAGCAATTAAACATCTGTTGATATGACACAAACTGGGACCAGTAAGTCCATCACACATAGAAACAGCCATCCACATTTCTCATAGCCTTGCATGAAGTTCAGAGAGCTGGGTCTTGCAATGACAGGTGAAGCCAGAATCAGCAGCAGCCACTCACTTGCCTGACCCACTGTTTTGTTCTCTGTTCAGTGGGAAAAAAAGTTAAAATGGCATTGTAGACCTGGTCAACATATTTATTGATCCAGGTACCTGAAAGCATCCGAGGCATGTGGAGCTTCTCTGCTAGTGTGAGTCTTCATCAAACTGCTGGTTCTTCATCTGGAAACTGGCCTGGGTCTCAGCTTTGAGTGTTTGTGTGTGCGCACATGTGTGCACCTTGAGTCTGCAATGTTATCCGTGCAGGTATTAAGGGTTTGCCAACATTTCTCAATACTGAGATTATTAATTTGGGGCCATGAAGAACAAACCATAAATCATGGTTTAAAAGCGTCACAGCATGGGGTACACTGCTTGAAATGGCCCTCTTACTATTTGTTCATTTGACATAATACTGATAGAAGTTCTCAAATGTGATCTGTAACAGAGAGCAGTATCAGCTGTATCACTATAAAAGGTAGCTTTCATACACTACTTGTTTATTCAAATTTATTAAAAAGGCCTGAAAATTTCAAATGCTTCTGCATATGTATTAGCATTTAAGAGCCAGATCAGAATTCAGTCTGGCTGTTCTGACTTAGTGCATTGAATGACTAATGGGATGAAAATCAGGAAATCTGGGCTTTCATCCACATTTTGCTGCTTGTTTGTCTATTTTTTTTAATCTGTTTGTGCCTTGGTTTCTTCATCTCTAGAAGGAGTAACATTTCACTTGTCCATATTTGCAAAGTGCTTTAAGACATCAAATAAATTTGGTCCATCGTTGGAAAGTTTTATTTATCATCCCATGTTCAGTGCCTGCTGCCCATGGATGTTTTGGAAATAGATTAATCAGATGCAGATGTGCTGGTGCATTTGTGAGATAATTTCTGTTCAAGAACTAATTAGAAAGCTTCAAAATATTTCTGAAGATGTTGAAAGAAAAAAAAAATTTAAGATTTAATGAAGGACTGAAGTCTTAAGAGTGTAATGAGCAAATCTTGAGAAATTTAACTAATTAAATACATGTGATAAAGGTGACCATCTTTGTGCCTCAGTTTCTTTGTCTGCAGAATGGGATTAAGGAAATTAAAGGTTTCCCAAAAAAGCAGTGAGAATTCAGTTATAGCTGCCCTGTATGTTGAAGATGTAAGTAAACTGATAGTCATTGCTTCGGGGCTTTTTTACAGCCACAATAAGATGACACTAAAGAACTGAGATGTCCTTAAAAAGAAAAATAGTCTTCAAGTGCATGTTTACAAACCAATTATTTCCTTCTCCAGGTGATTTGTTGCCCTTGATATCCACGACAGAAATTAGGTCGACTTTTCTGGAAATAGGATCAGATTATTTTCCTGGTACATCTAAATCTAATGATGTGGTGTTTTGGAATTCATGTGGGTAACAGTTGGCAGTACTCAGACAGATTTATGGACCCTGACAACACCCAGATGTATACTAGGAACAGCAGACAAGCAGCAAAGGCTGCAAGTGAATATATAATGAAAGTCAGAGGATACAGTTTATGAAAGCAATTGAAGAAATTTGGATAAAAATCCAGTGACCTTCCTGCAGTTGGTTCCTGTTGACAAGTGACAGACATCTGTCTTACCCCTCCTGCCATCTCGCTGGGTGTCTCACAAACACCCACCCTGAGCTGTGGAAATGGAAGTGTCAGGGAACTTGAGCCCGATTCATTTAGGAGTTAACTCATGGGGCATGTGCTTTTTATTATAGCTAGTTTCAAGTAGGGATAATGAGCAGCCATGTGGCATTGCAACCTACTCCTTATTTAGAGCATAAAACAGCTTTATTCCTGAAAGGGCAGAGCCAAATGTTTTACAAGCAAGCAGTGTGCACATTTCAAATGAGCTGTTTCTGTAATGCCAGCACTTGATAGTAAGAACCGAATAACATTATTATGGGTAAGGAAGTGGTGGTGCTGTGAGACCATGATGGAAGTGTTTTTCAGTCAACAAGCAGAACTGGGAGCTTTCGTCCTCCTGCTGCTGGACCAACATAATGTCCCCAGAAGCCACCGAAGGAAATCTTCAAAACTTAAGAGCATACAATGCACATAACCTAGACAAAGGAATGTAGCATGAAATGGAGTTCAAGTGTGCCTGGCCCATAATTAGCTTAAGAGGTATGTACAGGAGTTCTCTGATTGGAGCTCAAGGCTGGCAGATGGCTGCAGCCGTGTAAGTAGCTCTGAATAGATTACTTTTGAAAATGAAATAAAAATCAGTAAGAAGTAGGGAGCAAGAGGGTTTTTCTTTTTCGGATGAAGCAGCTCTGGTTTAAAATGATAAGGTGGCTATACTGGCCTATTTTCTTCTCTCCACACTGCAGAAGATTTGAAGAAGGCTGTGCTGTGGGCCTGATCAGGTGCTATGGGGTCTTTCTTGTGTCCAGTAAGAAACATTTTAAGAATCAACTTGCTCCTGTACAATATATAGAAGGGGATTTTTTTAAATTTTATAATACCTATTTATATGGAGAGCATGAAACTAGAATCTGTTATTTAGCCATGTCTCAAGATATGATATTTAGATAATGTAATATACTGCATAAAATGTTGCACCAGTTGTTCTGCAACCCACTGTACTCCTCTCTAAAATTATTTTTTTGTGTCAGCATCTTCCGTCTCATTAGTAAGGAGCTAATATGAATATGTTTATAATGTGCAGAAGGGGCTTTTCATTGGTGTGAAGCAATTACGTATAATCCACATTGCACCGGGCGTTTAGCCAGCCAGGGTTGTAGGCAAGTGCCATATGTCATTTCTCAAGTACATGATACATCATTGCTTGAGACCCAAGCATATTTTACCACACACATTGCCCATCCGTTTCTTGTTTTTATCTGTGGATTCTGCGTGTTTCCCATTGCAAGCTCTCTGCCTTCTGTTCTCCTTGGGAATCACTTTGCTGATTATGTATGTTATCAGCAAAAGCAAGAGTGGCAATGATGCTATATCCTTGTTTCATGTAAAATTGAAGGTTATATTTCTGAGATTGATCTGTTGTTATAATGCCCAAAGGAATTCTGCAAACCCAAGGAACAATACAGCTCCTTTGTTAGCAGATTAAAAAGAATAACTCTCAAAGCAGTTACTGAAAAGGGTAAATTTTTTTCTCTGGTCTACACTTGCAGGTGTCTGGTATCTGTCCTAAGCTATAAAGAGATAACAATTCTGGTTTATCTGCCGATTTTTTCCTCTTGCAAATTTCCTATTTAAGGAAGCTTTTCAGTTTGCCTGAAGGTTTATTACGTTATGAACGACCACGTGGTTATTTCTGTCTCAATCACCAAGTAAATCTGTGAAAATGGATCAAACAAATAGGACTATCAGAACAGTAATGAGGACAAAGACATTGAAATGGAACTCTTTCACACTGAAATCAGTTTTATTTCTGCATGGGGTGTTCTGTTGGATATTCAATAAAATACCCTTTGTGGGTATAGGAGACGGAAAAAGGTGATGAGTTACAGGTGTAGTCTTGGAGACAGAAGCCTTTAAGCCAGTAACTGTGTGGTGGGAATTTTCTCCCAAGGTATTGGAAACTCAGATTCAGTTCTGTCCTTTTCATCAGGATCAATCCCATGTTTTCTGGTTTTCTTCCTCTCTGTACAAGTAAACTTCTGACTGACCTGTTTCACTTTTCATAAATAATTGACCTATTCCTGGATCTGGGACTTTGAGGTGCTTTCTTGAGTTTAGAAGGTCATTCTTACAGTCTGGCTCCATGGCTAGAAACTCTTGTATCATCACCAGCATTGCCCTCCTACCTATGCTGTGGGTCTAGCCTTGGAAATCTGGCCAAAACTACCTAGCAGGTTCACTGGGGACATACAGACAGTCTGGGGAACGGCTGAAACAGTGTTACTCACTTATAATGATCTTGTTCATAAGCAGTTTGTACTCTAAAAGACACAAATAAAACTAAGACAGCTGAAGACACCAAACTATCATTAATAGTGTGGCATACCTCCTGTGTGTTATTTTTCCCTTTATTTCTTTTTCTGTGTGAAGGAGTTGGTCACCTGAATTTTGTGAGTAGTTGCTAGCACGTATAGTGGAGAAGGATCTCTGAAGAATGAGAAGTCAGAAATGCCAGGTTTTGTGGGATACATAGCTGCTTTATGCTGTGAATAGCAAAGGCATAAAAGAATCCAGTTTGATTTTGCAGGGCGCTGCCATTGCCAAAGACTGACCGTGACCCATGGAAATATACCATATTTATCACCTGATGAGCAGATGTAGCCCTGGCAGGAATCAGCACTGCTTGTGGTACCACTGTTTGTGGAGTATTCTGAGATGACTCATAGAAGTTCCCAAGCCATACAGCCCTGAAGGAAAGTGATTGTTACAGGTTTTTTCTTTTAAGATCACAAATGGGATCTCAAGTAGAAGCATTCCCTGGATATTGGTTTGGTGTTTTTGAAGCATTTGAGTATCTTAATTCACAAGGAACTCTCCTTATTAGGTAATCTGTAAAGATTTGGTGAGTGAGGGGAGGTACATATGTTTGAGATCGTTACTGATGCTACCGATGATACCAGTTTGCAAGGTACAAGTTAATTGAGTGGATGGAAGAAATGTTAATGGAGTCTTACTTTGCAGTTTTGAATGGACTTTATATTAATCAAATATTGATTTTATAATCCTTTTCTACTAAAACTATCTTGTACACTTTTAAAAACACGTTCAAGGAAAATAAAGGTATAATTGGAGAAAGAGTACTATAATTAAAACCATAGTTTCAAAGCAATTAGAAGTGGCTGGGTTTCTGAATCAGTTTTACTTTGATCTGGAAATTCCGTATAATCCAAGTACAATTCACTTGTAGTAGAAAGATAATTGAATAGACCTCTGCTTCTCTTGTTTATAAGTCACTGTCCTATACTTTGAAACAGGTATAATATATTTGCTGAAACCTTAAAACTGCCCCCCACTCCTGGTTTTGTTGGAAACTAAGTATGTTCACTTTAGGACACACTTTAGAACATACTTTTACTTTAGGACACACTTTAGAACAGTACTTTTCCTCATCAGAGTATCCTTAGTTGTAGTTTGAGGATGATAGCATTCCCTTATTTCAGTATTACGAAGATAAAGGAATTAACATTCTTTGCACTGGGGCTGAAGGTGCTACAGAAATAACAACCCTTGCCACAGTCATGCTAAGGGATGAATGGTATTTGATACTGCACATGATAGGTTTCGTGCGTCCTTAGGCAGGCTGTGGTTCAGGACCTGTCCTCTCAGCTGGGCTTGGCTGTTCTCCCTCATCATCCTTTCCCTTCAGGAGAGCTTAGTTGTGAATCCCAGCCTTCGGTTCCAGTCTGTATCCCCATTTGCAGCACAGGAAATGTAGCACCATGAACTCCATTCCTACAGTTGTATCTAAATTACTTCATTGAGTGTGCCCTTACATTCTCTGCTGATTTACTGGCTGCCATCAGTTCCTTTTTCACTATAGTGTACTCAGCTCCTCTTCCAGTATAGTGTGCCACTGCTGGAGGGGGGGAGTAGCAAATATGAGACGATATCAGCCAAAGACTCCAAGTATTTTTCTTTGTTACTTCATTGCACAGGAACAAGACACAGTCTTGTTTAGTCGGTAAAAGTACGTTTACTCACAGATGTAAATTCAGTGCTGATGATATGCTGGTTTCTTATCCTTAGCTGAATTTTAAATACATCAACTGACATGTCAAAATGTAAGTATAAGCAAGATCTGAGATTGCTATTATTAGATTTTTAAGTCTATATCCCAAGTTTGAGTTCAGTGCAGGACAAAAGATATCTGAATTTAAATATATTAGTGTTTTACTTGTCATCAATATAAATGTTAGACATTTTCTTTTCAGAATTTGGGACTGCATCAGTACAAGTCATGAGCTGTAAACCCCTTTACTTTATGCAGTGTCATTTGCTGCTGGATTTGCATACATTTTTCTAATGACTCCACCTGTCAGCTGCCATGGTTTCTGCAGTATTTTAGTATTTCACTGTTCAGCGTTAAGAAGGCTTATGAGATCTTGGATCGTGTATCAGTATTCAGTGTGGAATTTCATTATTCCAGGATGGATTATGGAGCACAAACTGTTATTCTAATGGCTTTATTGCAAGCGAATAACAATGTCTTATCAGGGGCATTTTGTGTAGCTGTACAGTATGTTTAAAAAAATATGATGTGAGGTGTGCAGTGGGCAAGATATCAACATTTGTTTTATTTGCATTCTAGGACACTAGGGTATTAAGGAGAAATGAAATGGCAGCTGCAGCTGTTGTAGGCATTCCCCAAAGGGATAGAGCTAATAGGATATATGTCTTCATCCACAGCCGAGTTAATTTTGAGAGCAGAGGATGAAAAATGAAACTAACCACATGTACAACAAAATCTTGGATAACGGGGGTGGGAGGAAGTAGCCGCCCTCACTAATCTGTGACATCATTGTGATAAGAAAGGAAATCTTTCAACCAGAAATCCTAAAAGAGAAGATTTTGCAAGGCAGCTGAAGTATTAGTCTGTCTGAAAAAGAGAAGGTTTTGGGGAACTGTATGTCTTAAACTGCATTTAAAATCTGCAGATACTGTTTATATAGAGTGCTGGAGAAGCTTTGCCCGAAAAGGAAGTAACTTCAAATCTTTTTTAGGCCTAGCATTAAAATTTGTATTTTCTATGTTTATGCTATATATGAAATATGATAATAGAAATACAAAGCCATAAAATCTAGAGAAATCTAGGCTTTAGTCAGGCCCTAGCTTCATTCTGACTGGATTTATATTCTGCATTTCTTCTAAAATAGTGTCTTTTTTTTTTTTTTT